>ML807854.1:72938-97845 GCA_009831015.1 Picea engelmannii
GAGAGGGAAAAAAATACCCTTCATCTTCATATATTTGGGAAAGAGCGTCAACAACCACATTGTCTTTGCCTTTCTTGTAGATGATCTCATAATAATATCCAAATAATTTAGTTACCCATTTTTGTTGCTCCCGAGAAGAAGGATGTTGCTCCAGAAAATACTTGAGGCTATGATGATCTGCCTTAATTTGGAAACGTTTCCCCAATAGATAAGGGTGTCAGAGATCTACTACATGCAGAATATCCAACATTTCCTTTTCATAGATTGATTGTCCCAGATGTCGCTCTGACAATTGTTTGCTGGTAAAGGCCAAAGGCCAACCATGTTGCATAAGGACTGCTCCAATTCCTCTTCCAGAAGCATCACATTCCATAACAAAGGTCTTTGTGAAGTGAGGAAGTGCCAGGACAAGAGTGGTGTACATGGCCTCCTTCAAGGATTGAAAGGCCTGATCAGCTGCTGGAGTCCAAATGAAAGAATTCTTTTTAAGAAGAGAAATGAGAGGTGCCACAATCTTTCCATAATTCTTAACAAACTTGCGATAATATCCTATTAAACCCAAAAAACCACACAAGATTTTGAGAGTATCGGGGCGAGGCCAATCCTGCATAGCTTCAATCTTCTTAGGATCCACCCTGACACCTGCCTTTCCAACAATATGACCCAAGTACTCGACTTTCGCTGCTCCAAAGGCACATTTAGATTGTTTGAGGAAAAGTTGGTGCTTAGAGAGTAAATGAAGAACTTTATCCACGAGTAAGATGGTCTGTCCAGGTTTTACTATAGATGAGAATATCATCAAAGAAAACTAAGACAAAATGACAGAGAAAAGGACGAAAGACATGATTCATAAGACTTTGGAAAGTTGATGGGACATTACAAAGGCCAAAGGGCATGACCAAGAACTCACAGTGACCCTCATGGGTGAAAAAAGAAATATTGGGAATGCCTTCTTCTTTTATGCGGATATGGTGGTAGCCAGACTGGAGATCAAGTTTAGTAAAGTATCAGGCACCACTCAATTAATCCAAGAGATCATCAATGACAAAAATGGGAAATTTATTTTTGATGATGAGCTTATTAAGGGTGCGAAAGTCTGGACACATACACCAAGTACCTTCTTTCTTGAGTACCATGACCACTGGAGAGGAATAGGGGCTAGTACTAGGGCGAATAACACCCGCGATAAGAAATTCTTGAACAATTTTTTCAATTTCATTCTTTTGGGAAAATGGATGACGATAAGGGAGAATATTGGGCAGAAGATTTTCTAGGATGAGAGGAATGGAATGATCATGAACACCAGGAGGAGGAAGTCCCTGGGGGTTGGAAAAAATAGCTTGGTGTTTGGAGATGAGACATTGGAGGTCAGGATGCACCGAAGGTGTCTCAATGGTTTGAATAGAATGGAGTTGGGAAATGATGCCAGATTAACCTTTTTTGAGGAGATTTTCCATTCAATGGGAACTGATGATCTCAGGAGAACCGATGGTGATTCCTTAGAACTTGTACTGTTGGCCTGCTTGCTGGAATTGCATGGTTAATTCCTTAAAATCCATGAGGATGGGACCAAGGGTGCGTAACCATTCTGCACCAAGCACATTATCACAACCACCCATGTCTATAACAAACATATGAGATTTCAGGTTGTACTTCCCAATTTGGTGGCATACATTTTCACAACGCCCACCACATTTCATGGAACCTCCATTCACAATCATGATTTTAAAGTTGTTGACTGCATGGACATAGCAATGGGTTTCTTGGGCAATGCGTCAATGAATAAAATTATGGGTGCTTCCACTGTTAATTAAGATGATGATCTTTCTGTTCTTAAAATAACCAATGAGCTTGAGGGTTTTGGGAACAAAGAAGCTAGTGAGAGCATTCAATGAAATGACCGATTCTACTTCGAGTGGATCAGATGGCAGAGTAATATCAGTTGGCTCAAGCAAATCTGCTATGGTGGATTCTCTACCTCTTCTTTATAAACATCCTCAGATATGGCCATAAACAACTTTTGTTCCTTACACTTGTGCCCTGGAAAATATTTGTCATCACAATTATAACAAAGGCCCTTCAGTTGGTGTTCAACCATTTTTAGCCCGAGTTAATTTTTGGATCTTAAGACGAGTGGGAGGAGGAGATGGGTTGGTAGGGAGAGTGTGAGGAATAAAGGAAGGTTTGCATGTCTGGGAAAACATAATCTATTGAGATTACTTAACACGTTGAGTAGCCTCAAACCAAGTTTGAGGGTGAGCCATGAGGACCTGGGATCAAATTTCATCTTTGAGGCCATTGATAAAATATTCCTTGAAAAAAGCATCGACCTTGCCCTCCGTTATGAAATCCAAGTGTTCAAAGGCAGATATAAAGTCTTCAAATGTGCCAGATTATTTCAACTTGGTCAAACAACCTAGATAGTGAGTGTCAGTGTCAGTTTCAAAGCGTTCATATAGCTCAACCACAAATTGTGTCCAAGAAACATACCCCTGGCGTGTCTTTCTACACCATTGCCAACATTCCAGATCCAAATAGAGGACACCATAACGAAGTTTGTCCAGATCATCTGTAATGCCACGCAGTGAGAAATAATGTTCCATTTGAGTGACCCAACTAGTGGGATCTGAGCCATCAAATTTGTTCACTTCAACTTGGGGAAGACGAGGTCACAAGGAGGGGAGTTAGAATGAAGGTTCATATTATGGGAGGATTTCTCACCTTCAGAATGTGAAGGGGGGTCAAGGTAGGGAGAACCAAGGGACTATTTTAGCCATTGGGTGAGGGAGGATAAGTCGCTATTAATAGAGGTCAAATCTACCTTAAAATCAATAAAATGGGCATCGAGGATGTCCAAGCGAGACTTAGCATAAGTAATTTCAGAGGTCATTTGTTGTATTTCGACCTTGTGTTGTTTGTATTCATATTGTAGGGTTTGAAGGAATTCTTGGTTGCGAGCGTTGGCCATGGGGAAAGGAGGGGAACGGAGGAGGGGGAGTGGGTCCACATAAAAAATGGTGAAAAATGATATATATGAATGTGTTCAGTGTGAGAAGAGGAAAGCAATGAGATGGGTGTGAAATAAGGGTGTCGGGGAGGGGTTGGGACCACGAGAAAAGAAAAATTTCTTGAAAATGATAGGTACTATTGCGATCAGGATGAAGAGAAGAATCCAGTGGGATAGGTCTCAAATAATGGTGTGGTTGGGGCATAGACTTTTTTTTTTAACTCCTACAGAGTTATCCTCTGAATTGAATAATATTGCAGAGGTAGAATGCCCAGATTCTTAACAAGATAAAATATGTAGTAATTTCACAACCGCATTATAGATGACAAGGTTGCACTGCAAGAGAACTTGTCTTTTCATTTTTTGTTCTATTCCCAATGGTTAGGGTTTATAGGTTACTATTTTTTTTTTGCCACTGATCTTATAAAATGAAGTCCCCAGGGTAAATGCTTTTCAACCAATAAAATGTATGATTCTCTATTACCCTTAGGAATCAAATCTGAAAGTTTATTCGTTCTTTCCCAGGGAAAAATGAACTTTTCGTTCCCCGACAACGACGCCAAAATGTTAACACTGAGTAAATTGTTTGGCTGAAGAAACAACTTACAAAGGTAACCACAAAACCACTTTAGAACTGGACACTAGCCTATTCAGTTCAGAGAGGGATCTCTCTTGTCACTTAGTTTTTAATAGATAAGTTTTCTTACTAGATCGATGGCTAGGTTTTGATGATTGAATAAATTTTTATAGAGTTTTGCTAGCAAGAAGGAGAAAGATCTGTTGGGCAATGGAGTCAACCTTTGAAAACGAATGAAAAAAATGATTGGTAGGTGGAACTCTTCAAAGAAACAATGGCTAAATAGGTGATGAACTTTCAATTTTTAAATTTGTTGTGTAGAGTGAAAGAAGAATGAAACATATAACAAAATCAGAGCACCATGAAAGATGAATTGTGATAAGTTAAGAAGAAAACACAAAGTTTAAATCGCTTGAATCTAAAGCACCATTAATATGAATTTCAGACCTTTAAATCTCCAATTTAAACAAATGAAGTGTAGATGAAGAATACGAACACAAGATGTACATACAAATACTAGAGAAAAAACTTCAGGCCACCACCATTAGAATCTTTGTCTTGAAAAGTTCTGGACTTCTGCATTTCTATTTCATTCAGATTCGAAAAAAGTTTACAATATCAAGCAAAATGTCCTTGCTTCTGCCAACTCGCCCCCCTTTACATCAAAAGTGATCAAATATATACGATCCTATCGCCACACTAGGCTACTAGGCGTCGAACTACTGCTACCTATAATCATGGATCTGGTTACATCAAAGGAGAACAATTCCTAAACAAGTTACTATAAATAGTAAACTCGATTTTGACCATCTTAAATTGAAAACAAAAAATCTTATACAATAATAGATATTGAGAAAAATTCGAATACGATGTTGTGGTGACTCATCAACTACATCTGGAGACCAATTTGAGAATATTTCGTGCGTTGTTGGGTACCTCTGCCACCTATGCGTAGAAAACTAAAGCAAACGCTACACAAGTGCTACCTACAATGTTTGCGTAGTGCATTGAGTTTTCTTGAAACCTGTGCAATATTCTGGCGACAGTATCTTGTTGGAGACCTATACTTACTTCAAAACCTGAATACCCATCACCTCCTACTAACATTTCTAACCATGTGTGCATACAGTACTTGCATAGCAAGAGCTCGCTACGCAAGTGTTGTGCATGACAATTTCCTAGACAAAACTCCAACTTTGTCTTAGGAGGTGTTTTTAGGCTGTCATCCTTCTATGAATCAGAGGTACATGGAGTACATTTTTTTTTTCATAACAGATCTCGAATATGATAAAATCCTCACTCCTTTCCATCATCATAAATTTTTCATTTTCTCACAGCGAACAAAACTTCTAGAACAAACTCAAAACTTGAGATGGCCCTTTTCCCCAAAAAGACAAAATTGCGAGGTTTCTTCATTCATATCTTTGCAACCTCTGTAAGTAGTTCTAGCCTCCTTTTGGATTCATCATTTAACTACATTTTTTGTTTGAGATACATTTTTTCCTTTCTTAATGTCAAGTTTTGAATTTTCAAGTTTCCTACTTGCCCGAGCAACATTGCATTTCTTTTCAATTTTGACTGGGTGTTGGAAAGGAATGCACATGCATCATCTATCGCTGGTTTGAATTCTTGAAAGTGTTTCATTATGGTCCTCTCATATCCTTTTTTTTTTTCCTGAGCTGGATAATTTGGTCTTGGGCTTCCCTTAACTGCTTGTTTAGCTACTTCACAGTTTTTTCTCCTTCTGTAGGCGACGTATGGGGTTTTTCACTTGCTGCACGATGGCCCTGTACCTCTAAACTCTTCTTCCTGGCTGAGGATATTTTCATAGGAGCTGTAGGCTTGGCTAAAACTATGGTCTTAAGGATTTGAATGAATTTCTTCCCCTTTGACATTTCATTCTTGGAATATGTCTTGATTTGTGGTGTTTGTTCCTCAGAATCCTTCTTAGCTAGCTTCCTTTTCAATTCTTTGCTCTCTTGGTAGAATTGATCTATGACATGTTGAGCCTTTCTGAGTTGTTGTTGCATCTCCCTAATCTCTGAATCTTTCTCCCCTGACTTCACTTGGTCTTCATCCATCTCCTGAGCTGCAACTTCAACAAAATATGTCTGCACTGTGGGTGTGGGAAGCCTTTTAGCAGCTGACCTTATGGTTGGTATGTTGGGTGTCTGTGTCTCCTTTGGCTCATCAATGAACTCTATCCTCCTACCCTTCTTTAGAACTGAATGGCTTGGTGAAGGGCCCTCAATCTCTTTTCCTTTTCCCTTTCCTTGTTCGCAACACTTCTTCTTTTTCCACCTAAGCTGTTAGAGGACAATATTTCAGCAGACAAGGGGGTATCTCCTTTGTGGTCCAAGGGAATCTTGGTTGAGGCTAAGAAGGAATCCCAGTCCCTGTTCAGTTTTCGAAGCTCCTCAGCCACTAGCAGTTTCACCAAGGAAAATTGAAACAAGCTACTCTTAAGTTATTCATCCCTGGTTTGGACTTTATCTGCCATTTTACCTAAGCTTCTATACAGGTAAAAAGGTAAGTTTAGGGGGATCTTTCCTGTGAAATGCATGAGGAGTCTTACATGGTACTAGTATACCCTGTCAAACCTACCCTCACAAGTGAAATACCTTTGGATTACCCTCAACAACTTCTCATAGGGCTCAAAAACATACTCTATGGGGATAGTGGCACCAATCTTCTGCTTTCTATACTTAGGCTTGAGGAAATAAATGTAAAAAACAGGGTTAAGAGGCATACCTTTAAACCTTTTTTCTCCTTGTATTGGAATCTTTGTTGCAGCTGATATTGTCTCCTCTAATAATGGGAAAATGACCTCAACAATAGGTGTATGTACACCATTAAAGTTCAGGGCAAACTCCTTTGTCAGTTGCATGTTATACCCTTGGATCTTTTCACAAAACCTCATGTACCTGGCCTGCTCAAAAGACACTCTGAATGCAAGCTCTGAGTTTACCAATGTCAAATTTTGTGGCTCATACCTCAACACATTTCCTCCCCTATACTTATTATTCTCCCGTGTTGTCATAGTTCTCTGGATTTCTTGCAAGATGAGCTCGAAACTATTACATGCAAAGAGGTCTTCAAAACGCAGCAGGAAACTTGCACAACAAATTAGTAGGTTTGGGGTTTGCTCGAATTAGCATAATTTTTTTTATAGATCAAGTATTATAGCATGGAAAAAACGAGCTTTAATGGTTTTTACACAACAAACAAGTGAATATGGGATGCGTAGTGAGAGCAACTACAATAGAGTTTGTGTAGCGAAGAATGCTACACAAAGCTTGTGTAGCGAGGGAGCTTGCACAAGATTTGCATAGCGAAGAAACTGGTTTGCATAGCAGAGGATTCTTGGAGCTTTCTCAAGGGGAAATGATTGTTTCAAAGGTCGAGGATGCATGCATTCAAACTCATCCAAGTAACTTGCACAACTCATTTGCACAATGCACACATGTTTTCTGCAGTCAAGGTACAACTAACATGAAACGTGATCATAACCTCCATGCCGACTTCATCATATGTGATGGTGATCATTGATACACTTCGAAAAGTCTTTCCCTCCTAGACTTATGACTTGACTTTGACATAACACTAGCCACCTTGTGAAATTATTTCAAACCAATATGACTTAGACTTATAACTTGACTCTCTTTTGACATGCATCTTATCTTTTATTTGATCAATGACCCACGGACTTTGAGACATCACGAGACAAAGCACACACACACACACACACACTGTGACTTAATTTGGAATACTCTAGTTTTTCAAAGACCAAAGTATGACTTTGCAATTTTTTTGACAAATCTATAGCCTTAGCTATGAAAATCATGGTGCTAACAGGTGGTACACCATGTAGTTCCTCACGGTTGAGGAGATATGTCCTCTCGAAGATGGAAGCCCCAAAGTATGGTTAAGAAGCCCCAAAGTATGGTTAAGAATCCCATAAATGGTTGCAACAAAAAGTTATTAGTTGACCCCAAAATGAGGAAAAAGGGTAAAAGAGTTGTAAAGGAGTTACAAGTCAACCCTAAAGTTAAGTAAAGAAGTCACTTGGAAAAGTATAAATACACATCAAGAGCCTCTCATTTGCACACACAAGTGTATTGAATATATGTCTAAGTGAGTAATTTATTGTTATCTCAGGTAACCAAGGAGATTTGAGGTGAATTTTAGAAGGAAGATGAAATGAATAAGGGTGAAATTCCAAGGGAGGATGAAGTCTCACGAGGATGTGTTCTAAGGTATGTTATTTACAAGTCATCTTACCATTTTCGCTATAAAGTTATTTCTAGAATGATTTAGATAATGAAACTTGGAGGATATTGAGGAGACATATCAAGGTAACTTTGGTAGAAATTTCAGTTTCAGGTTCATTGTATTTTCGGAGATACACTCCATGGAAAAATAAGGTTTTTGGCTAGTCCTGAAACTAGTCTCAAACATGTGTTCCGGGTAAAATAGTCATAAATTGTTCATAGAGTATCTAAATTTATTGCGACCAAATGAATTGGATGTATTACAGTCCTTAGTATGTTTTTTTTATTATTTTCATATCTATATATCCAATATTCCACGCATGACATGCTCTACAAGTTCACTCTCTAGAACAAGCCAAAATTCAGCAAGGTCTGCCATTTTTTCTATAACTCCTTTTATGTGATGTTCTAAGAAGTGAAACTTGGAGGAATTGAAGAGAAGATACTGAATAATATTTTGTACAAGTTTCATACCTTTATTCAATACATGTACATAGTTATTCTTGTTGAAATTTAGGGTTTGTGACTAATCCAAAACTAATCCTATGAGACTAAGGTAAAGTTTGATGAATAACCTATTCTCTTGTTGTTGAAGTTGAGGAAGGTATGCAGGTCTGTGATTGCATACACTAGGTATTTTACAGAGTTATAGGTATGTTTATATGCATTTTTTAAGGGTTACATGTTGATGATGGTATTTGTACATGCTTGAGAGGTATGTCTTGTTGATGCATGGTACATCTTGGTGATGGTTTTGGTATCCATGTGAGTGGAATTGGGTACAGTTGGTTGATGATGGTATATCGGAGACAGAGATAGTGACATGTTGGATGATTGGTTGATCATCATTGATAGTGGTAGTATCAATGGTAGTGAAAATGAGCCTACACTTATATTTTAAGGAGGTAGGATGGGGATATGGTAGGTGGTTGTAGCCACCTTTTGGTTGGTGCCAGAGAACTCAGGGGGTTGTAGCCTCCTTTTGGTTGGAGCTAGAGAATTCAGGGAGTTGTAGTTTACTTCAGGTTGAAGCCTAAGAATAGGGGTTTGTAGCCTCCTTCCAGTTGCGACTGGAAAATTGGGAAGTCGATGCTTCCAATGAATGTATTCTTTTGACATATAAGAAAATAATTCCATGGTTTTCTCCCATTTGGGTTTCCAAGTAAATTTTGATGTACTGTGCATTTTATGTGATGTTGTTCATGTGATATTTCTTATGATTACACTACTGATGATATATATTGAATGGTAAAGATAAATTGTTGAACATTGTTAAAGAATATACATTGTGGTTAAAAGTAACAACAATTCTCATATTGATTCACCCCCCCCCTCTCAGTATTCCAACATAATCCATGTGAAAGACAAGGAACATCAACCAACAAGAAGAATTCAAGCATGTTCAAAGAATTTGTTGAGAAAAGGAGGAAATTATACTCCAAGAAATTTCTCAAATCCTAGCAGCAACTGGAAACATAGCTGCATCTTAGGAGGAGCAAGTCATGACAACAATTAGGAACACACTTGCATTTCGGGAAATAGAAGACCAAAACTTCCATGAGAAACATCAAGAAGAAGACCTAGAAGAGATCAAATAGACATGGAAAAGAGTTGACGGAGAGAAGACATTAGAACCTAAGATCGATGAATTTATACCATTCCTATCATCAGATCATTTATGCATTCAAGAGACCAATCAAAAAATAGAAGAAGATCTGCATTTCATGAAAAAGGAGGACATAAAAAGTGGAGGTAATGAACAAGTGAACCAAGGGCATAACAACTACATTGAATTATGGTTCCAAACAACTATCAATCCGTGACATTCCTTCAATATTCAACAATTCTTGGCATTTTATCAATCAAAGAAGTTGATTTCTCATATTCTGGTATCTATCAAAGTATATCTTCCAAACCTGAATATGAGTTTATTTGTAATCCTGTTACGCACATAGCTCCATTGGAAGTATTCCTATACTTGAAAGAGATTTTGTTTTTCAAGAAAGTAGGATAGGGTAGAATAATAAATGAATAAATAAAATAGTAAAGATAAATATAAGTCCAGTTGTGAAAATCGGTTTACTGGCGCAATTGGACATGAGTTTTGTTTGAACCAGATAACTGTCAGGAAAAATTCTCAATAAGTTATGCATGTTGGTTCAATATTATATTTTGGTTTTACAAATAAATATTGTTCTATGCTCATACTAGATGATGTGGGATTCCTTAAGGCCTTCCTTCCAGTAGGTATTGTCCCATCAACTTCAACACTCTATCTGGGATCAAGATCAAGAGACATTTATAATGCCTTGGAACTTGCATGCCTTAATCAATGGTTTCCTTGTTGATAGAAGTGGGGATGCATTAATTCCTTCTGACTATCAGAATCTATAGGTTACTCGATGCCAACACATTCATTCGTTCCTGATGGGATGCATTAAGGGTACCTTGACGCTCATTGACATCAATGGTGAGTGATCTAGCATTGGTTAACGACATACATTAATGGTCAGTAATCAAATGATTTCTTGATTTCTTTCCATGCTCGACATCAACACATCCATTCACATGGTAATAATTGCACCATGGACTCATGATTTGATGAAGACTAATAGGGTTTAATGGTATCAACAATTGCAACCTTTTTCACATCTTACGAATTAAAAGGGAATGCTATTCTTGTTGCAACATGTTTCCCTGTAACAGAGTTTTTGGCTCCCTCTAGTAGCATTCATGGTTGTTATTTTGCATTGGTTCTAGAAATATTTGTTACATCTAACAAATGTGATCAACAAAATAGAGTTCATATGTTGTTGTCAATGAAATTGATTTTGTTGTGGAGATGGATTTTCAAACTTTGCACAAGTTTCCCAACATGAAATTCAAATCTAGAGATTTTATCAACAACAGATTCAAACCATCCTCAACAGAAGAAACACTCTTCATATAATCTTCATCAAACAACAATAGTATTAAAATCATCATCAACAACATCAACATTCTTCAGATCATCATCTTCAACATTCTCCAAAACTTTTCAAAAGTTCAAAATTGGTGTTTTATCCTGGCTCTATTGCTTCCAAACCTGATGAAGAATCTTGCTCCTTCTGTCCTATCACTTTGATATTATTTCTCAACCTTCACAGTTGTATAATCCCTAGGTTCTAAAGTCATATATTCTTTAAACTTTGTAGTTAAATCATCCTAAAACTTGGGTAACTTACCTATGTCTTCCAGAACTTGGTGAAAGACTAAAGATGATTTTGTTTGAGGCTACTAAAAAAAGATTATGAATAAAAAACCTTTTCCAATTGTTGTTCTTCTTCTATAATTCATCTTCAACAAGAATTTTCACTAAACCATAATGATATAAACTTCTTTCCAAGTTTTTAGGATTTCTTTGTATGGCTCGTGCCATCTTCATTAAACTATTTACCAAATAATAAGGAAGATTGATTTCTTAAGCTTCTTGGAAATGCAATAATAATATAAGATGGTAAAGAAAGAGAAGCCCATACCTTCCTTCACATGTGACATATTTATGGACAATGAATACAATATCTATTCATTTCTTCTTCATCGCTATTCATGGAATTCTTTTATTTCAACTTGAAGCTTGTCCATTTTCAATGAACTCCTTTTGTTACCTACTTATCATAGCCTTGACTGTTTTATAAAAATAACAACCATCTTTCCTTCCTAAACTTTCTTTGGAATGTTGGATATCCATTCATGAGCTCTGTGCCAACAGGTTCATGTTTAATTACTGGACCCATACTCAATCTTCAGTGTTAGAGGAGATGTTGGTCTCAAAATCAAACTTTTTATCCATAGTGAATAGATTGCATCAAGACTCGCGATTAGTTGAACTCGTGACCTATAATATGGTGTTTCTATGAACTACCGCATGAGTCTGAGGACCAACCTACTACTGCAATATTGAATTTGGATGAGGAAAAATTCAGGAAGTGGTTTTTGGTTTATGATTATGCATGTAAAAAATGGTCACTTTGATTGAAATGTCGATTTCCAAGCAAAAAATCAAAATGATGATGTTTCTCATGAAAGATTTGGGTCGTAACTTTGGAATTACCAGATCCATTAACACTTTGAATAATGCATGTTGAAATATGATTTCAACATGCATATATAATTATAGTTTTGAGCGTTAGTATATAAATAGATGAAATGGATTAAGTTAAAGTTTTGAAAGGTATGAAAAATTTGTCATAGGATAGGAAGGTGTAATAATAAGATAGGATAAACCATAGGATAAATGTATATTGAATTTTGCAATTTGTCCAATTCTTCACACCTTTCATAATTCCAAATGAAAAAATAGTTTAAAAAGTTATTTTTATATTTAGCCAAAAATTGATCACCTTTGAAGCTAGAAATGGAGCTACGACTCTTTTTTATTTTGGATGTTAAACTCAATGTTGATTCTACTGCTGAAATTGAATTTTTGCTACAAGGTTCTGAAGAACTATGGAACTACTAAAATTTTTGGAAGAACTCTAGAACTGAGGATGAAGAATGTGAATGTTGATGAAGAAAAATGAATAATGTGTTAGAATTTTAAATTTTCTAGTTACACAATTAAAATTACTTAATCTAATAACCACTGTAGTAGGATCACTGAAAGATAGAAAATCACAAATACAATAGAACACAAATATTATCCTGGGAAACCCTTTAGGGGGAGAAAACCCAGCAACCAAAATCCTCAATATAGATTCTTTCAACCAGTATAATGATGCGCTATAACTCTCCAAGAAAGACCAAGACCAAAACACCAAAAGAACTAGTCTCCAAGACTTGTGCGCTAGACCTTATTATGTGCTCCAAGATGCACAAGAGAAGTGTGTAAGTGTGTGTCCAAATGAGAGGAACCTATCCTCTATTTATACACAACAATGTATCTAGAAGAGACATGACTCTTGACCTAACTAACCCATAAAATAGGGCCGACTAGCCACAATGGGGCTTTTTACAATTATAAGTAAAATACCAATAATATAATAATTTATGTTGATCTGACTTGTACAATATAATTATAATAACTTTTTAAAGGTTTGAATAAAACAAATATATAGGAATATCTTCCGTAGTTACACCAAAATATTAACACTCCCTATTAACTTGGAAAGTATTCTTTCAAGACACAAACTCCAAGTATAATACCACATGAGTTGTTGGAAATACTGAGAGGGGGGGTGAATCAATTTACCCTTTTTTCAACAATTAGCGATTACTTTGATATTTTATTAATTACCACAGTAGATCAACAATGGGCTTGTATTTAAAATCAATTATATAAATATAATTAACATGAATTACAAGGTTTTATAAAGAATAGTGAAGGACACCGATCCTTTTTAGAGCACCAACTCTAGGAGACAAAAATCCCCTTCTTCAGTGCACCAACCCTAGGAAGCACCAAATCCCTTGTTTTTAGGGAACCAACCCTAGGAAGCACCAACTCCCTTGTATTTAGGGCACCAATCCTAGGAAACACCAACTCTCTTGTCTTTAGGGAATCAACCCTAGGAAGCACCAACTTCGTTATCTCGTAAAGGATATGAATCCTTCCTTGCTCATCCATTTCACCCTCACTGCATAAGTGTTGTCAGTTCCTCTTCTTGGACTTTGCTTCTATTTTGATCTTCTGATCTTGACTTCAGAGACACTTTCTTCTCACCTTTATTTATCGTTTATATAGTCTTCCAATTGGTGTGAATTTGAATCATTGCATCTTTTGACAATGAATTATTGTATCTTTTCATTAACATAAATTAATTTCTTCCTTTACTAATTAATTTATCATGTAATTTTCTCAGTTTAATTAATCTTGATTCATCCTCATAAGTTGATCATAGGTATGGATCAACTCCTTATCTTGTTCCCATGCTTATGTTGTGTCCCTAGTTCTCCAACAGATCAAAATCAAGTTGTTACTCCGCTATCTGTTGCAATAATGATGTTCTTCTCGGGTTTCCTACATGAAATAGAGTTAATCCCCATGAGATTTTATCTTTCCTTTATGTGACTACATGATGGAACCAGGTTCTCCAGTACTTCATCCTTCAGGAATTCTGGCCCTTGCAATCATTCAATCCTCCCGGAGTAAATTTCGTCTAAGTGCGTATATTGTATTCACTAATAGATCGAACAATCAATATTCAATATTCCGTTAGATGGACAATCCAGAATTATCAGAGGCTTTCAAGTAAATCGATGGTTAGGACTTAATCTGCAGTTGAGCGGATGATTCTCGTTTACTTCAGGATTTCGATGTTTCGGGACTTCGCCCTTTGCAATCTTTTAATTCTTCGGGAGAAAATTTCCCCAGAGTGCTTATCAACACTTCCCTAATTAATAAACTTCACAAGTATAGGAGTTAGGACCGTGGGCTTAGGCATAAAGGAGCTCCCGCTCTTCGGACATTCCGCTATTCGTGACTCCCCTTTGTCTTTCATATGACCTTGACCTGTTACCAAGGGTGGTGTATAAGTGTTAACCCAAGCGAGTGCTTAATCGATTATCAAGGTCAACGGTCGTGTTTTATTTTCTCATCGAGATGGACGGTTCTCGCTCACTTCGGGACTTCTCCCTTTGATGCTTCGGGTAGTTGTTGGTAGGAGGAATTGGAAATCCCTGAAGGACATACTCTCAAAGTGACGTAACTTGCTGACGTCACTGTTGATGTGGCACTAATCAAGTGGCTACCACATGTCACCTAGATTTGTGACTTACGTATACCTAAAGTGCCAATTGGACCTTGACACTTGTCACCATCTAATTGTGCCATGTGTCCTTGCCGACGTGGTCTTGCTGACGTGGACTATGATGACGTGGGCTCTTAATGTGTGTGCCACGTGTCTTACTTCTTGACTTTGGAGCTTTGACCTTCGGGTGAACTTACATGTTTTAAACCCTTTTTTTTTCGAAGTGGTCAACGCCAAAGTTGACCACAATTGGACCCACCTATCCTCATCCAACGATCACCATTCATTCTCTAGATCTGATGGCCCTCATTCACTTAGGAAATTCAAGGATGCGACCTTCGGGTGAATATATATGTTATGGGCTTATTTTCACTAGAGTGGTCAGTGCCAGAGTTGACCATCTCCTTCCCTACTGTGATCCGACGGTTCCCATATTTCACTCCAGATCAATGGTTGATGTGACTTTGGGGCTTCAACCTTCAGGTAAATTTATATGTTCTTGGCTTATTTTATTCGGAGTGGTCAACGCCGGAGTTGGACGCCTCCTTCCATTTACTGTGATCTAATGGTTCCCATATTTCACTCTTAGATCAACGATTGTCGTGACTTCGAGGTTTCGGCCTTCGGGTAAATTTATATGTTCTTGGCTTCTTTTCACTGGAGTGGTCAGCGTCGTAGTTGACTGTATCCTTTATTTTATTGTCATATACGGTTGAGGATTATTTATCCTGATATTATGGTTGGGATTTAATTCTTCCTAACCTCTAACTTCCCCTTGATCCGACGATCCTGATTTGTCCCGAAAACTACATCAATGGATGAGATTCCTCCTCGATTCTTTTGGAGTTTTACTGCGGGGATTTCAATCGCGATAGAATTTATGCAATGCACTTTCCTTTATGAGCTTCGATTAATGTTCTTCTGCACCCTGTTTGATATCAATGAAAATAACATACCACTGTGTCCAACATTCTCCCCCTTTGGCATTGATGGCAACCTTTTTCTTTTTGAAATATTTTTTATTTCTATTGCTTATCAATTTCCTCCCCCTTTGACAACAATGGCAGAGGGGATCTTTCTTTGCTCCCCCTGACCATGTGCCCCTTTTCTCCTGATACGATTTTTATGGTTTTTTAATGAGGTTCTTGAATTACTCCCAATTTCTGTCGAAGATTTTCAAAAGTGTTCATGGGAAAAGGTTTTGTGAATATGTCTGCAATTTGTTCTTTGGTGTCTACATACACTATTTTAACCACTTTTTGGGTAAACTGATATCTTATAAATTGGTATTTAATTGGGATGTGTTTGGTTTTAGAATGCATTACTTGATTTTTAGAGATACTTATGGCACTAGTGTTATCACAGTTAATAGTGATGGGATTATCATATCTTATTTGTAAATCTTCTAATGTTTGCTTCATCCAAAGAACTTGTGTGCAACAGGATGCATCAACAATGTATTCTTCCTTTGTTGTAGATAGTGATGTGGATGTTTGCTTCTTACTGAACCATGCTACTAGACATTTTCTTAGAAAAAATGCTCCTCCACTGTATGTCCTCCTTTGTCATGCCATGTAGATCTTGTTCTATTTGTTAATTGGTCTCTTGAACTTATAAATGATCTGATGATAGGCATGGTAGAAATTCCTTGATATTAGGTTCTAATGTATGCTCTCCATAAAATGTTTTCCATGGTTGTTTGATCTCTTCTAGGTATTCTTCTTGATGTTTCTCATGGAATTTTCAGTCTTCTGTTTCTCAGAATGCAAGTGCGTTCCTAATTTTTGTGAAGATTTTCTCCTCATGAGATGCAGATATGTTTCCAACTGCTACTAACATTTGAGAAATTTCTTGGAGTATTACGATTTGAAGTCATCTCCAAGCCACAATCTAGTCTTGGGATGCGTGCAACCATACACAATTACAAATCTGCTACAAAAAATAATTGTAAGTGTTTATAGAAATTTTGGTAATTTTTACTAGATTGGATTTAAAAACATGCTTGTGCATACCTTATCATGCATTTTCTCAAAATTTCACTCTTGACTTACTCAATTTATCATAGTCTCTTTAAAACCCATATCTCCGAATTTTTTAACTCAACCTCATTTTCCTACAATTGTCATGCAAAGTTCGTCCTTGAAGATAGTTTGCTACAAGTTGTGTAGCTACAACACTTTTACAAGGGAGCTTTGGTAGCTACAAAAAGTCTAAAAACTATAGAATTTCTCTAAAACATCTTCAATAAGTTATGATCTTGTGCAACTGTCCTCTGTAAAATTTGGTTGAAAGAAACCCTGATGCCGAGGCAAAGATAAAATACTAAAATGCTTGAAATTATTTTGTTCCATTTAACCTCTTTGTTGTCATGATCAATAGAAGATGAGTACCGAGTGCTTGGACACTTGGGATAAAAAGAAAAATGCGAAAGACTTTCTCAAGGAGACTTGAATCTGCATCTGGAACCATAGGACATTGATAACTCAATGCAACGATGCCAAAAATGTCAGTCACTTCAATAGGTTAACTATACTACATTAAATTATCAACCCGAGGATGGTAAAATGATGAAGTGCATGCAAAATATATGCATGCCTTAGCTTCCAATATATCCCTAAATGACCAATATGCAACAAGGAAATATGTTCATTGTTTTAGTTGTAGAGACATAGTTATGTTCAACGACAAAAAGAATAGAGTAACTCTAATAATGAAAAAATAGAGCTAAAGGAACACAAAGATAATTCTAATATTTAAGGCCACCAATATACTAGACTGTTACAATGTTCTTCCAATCATATATCAATGGAAGTTCCTGTTGATCATAACACTCATTTATTCATTTGAGGGTTGCCACATTAGTTATCTCTGTGTAAGCACAAATGAATAAAATTGCAAAAATGAATTAACAGAATTCAAAAATCACACAAATAGATAAGAAAAAACACAATACCAATACTAATAAAGAAAATGAAATAATGTTCTCCTCCTCAGGGGGGCCTCCTGGCTCGGGGAACACTATTGAATGAAGTCGTATAAAACTAGACTCTTACACACACATAATTAATAACTCATATGATAGAACATCAACCAAAGCTTTGTATTACCAACAAATATGATTACAAAAATTCTATAATAAGGAGTAATGATAATAGTCGTCCCTCTTAGGATATAATTGAATCTATTTATACAATGCATTCAAGATTACACAGATCCAAGCTACACGGATCTCAAACCTGCTTGCAACTAAAATTCTAGGAAAAATCAGTTTAAAGAATCAATCATATCTCCCAGATCCTTCACATTTTGAGGAAACCATTCTTAAATAACCTAAATGCCTACCTCGTCTTGCACAAAACCCATGTGGTCGATTCACCATCATCTGCTCGCAATTGAGTCCGCAAAACAATCTCTCTATTATGGCGTGGATTTTCATAGCAAAGAGAATAATACATGCATGCATCATCAACTCGTGGGTATATGGAGGAGTTTTCATCCAAGTAATGGATAAATTCATGCTAGAAAGCATGAATTTATCTCATGCAATCTCATTCTCTTTCGTGTGTTGATTTGATGAAGTTGGCTTGCGTACAATGCCATGTGTACACATTGACTTGTAGTTTTGACTTTTCTTCTTCTTTGAGCTAGAAGATCCATGGACTAGGCTGACAGATGGATGAGTTTCATGGAACATTTTGACGCCTTTCATATGTCAGGTTTTAATCCAAGGCTGACCATGTCCTTGTAGATCAACAAATTCACTGTAGAAACTTGTCTTAGCAATCAGGTTATAGAACTATATTATGAGTTTCTACAGAATCAAAAGATTTTGTAACTACTCATTAAAACAATAGTTAATTAAATCATTATGCACAAAGAAGAATGAAATTAAGTATAAAAACAAACAATTTACCTTTAATCTTCTTCAATGCACATATTTTGTAGTTGATTAGGATTTTATGGAAAAAAAGGAGTGAAGTAGGATATAACTGAGGCATATATATAGGATTTTGTATGGAGGTATAGGATAGAAATGTGACAAAATGAGTTTGTTTTGAGGACTCAACATCTCCCCCACATGGAAGATGTTGCATGTACTCATGCAACCAAAATTGCGTTCTACTTCCTCCATCAAAATTTCAAAATTCTGACACCTTTACTCCTAAGCTTTGTCTGATGAATCAATCAAAATGTTCAAGCCTAAAGAGGAGGCTTGTATATAACTTCTTACCTCATTTAACTCTGTCCTTAATATTTTGATTTTGATTTTGCCTTTCTTACTTTGAATGTTCCATTTCATAGCCTTTCTTTTAAATATTTGGATGTTGGTTCAATTATTGGCCCCTTGTTAACTTTAGTGGCTTCATGAATTCCATAATCAGTCATGGAATAATTAAGTCCTATGTTTGGATTTTTATTTGAATTTGTCCTCTTCACATTTGTTCAAATGCTTCTTATTAGATTCTTCAAGTTTGATTACTTCTTTTGAATGTTGTCATGATGTTATGCAACTAAACGATTTATCATACCCCTGGTTGTTTTGCGCATAATGGCCTCAATATTTATCTTCTTACAACCTATGCTCTTCCTCCTAGTTCCCTGGATTTTGAATTTTAATCCTTTAATCTTTAATTCGTTGTACTTGGATTTAATAAGATCAACTTTTTTATAGACATCCTCAACTACAATACCAAAGTGACCAAAACCAGTCCCCAAATTTTATGAGTCTACTCCATAATTTTATGTAAGCTCCACCACAAAATTAGTCTCCTCCAGACCAAATCCTAGAAAGGCATTGTGTATCTTTCTTCAAGAATGTCTCGCTCTTGAAGAAGATTCATTCCCAAACATTCAATGTAAAATATGTAAATTGTATGGAAAATCAAATCAAGCATTCAAGAAAATTACATAATGCTAGGTAAGAGAACTATATTGGGATATATCATATAACTACAGACTTTATGATTTTGTCTAAATCCCCAACATGATAGACAACACATAGTAGCATGTGTTTATCCTTGTTTTACCATTCTTTGAAGACTTTCCTCCCTTAACTGTGGCATATTCTTGTGCCATATGTACACTAAAATGGTTTATTTCCCATGCTTTGATGATTAATTAGGGTAGATATTGTGGTTTCCTAACTTACTTGTTAAGTTCAAGAGTTGTTGGTAGTTCTGGTAGTCAAAATTTCCACGCCATTTTTGAATAGATGAAGAGGAATATCGAAAATATAAAACATGGGTTTTGTGCAGAATAGGGTCATTTAGTAAACTTTTGAGGAAAATTTGCAAAAAGTGCAAAACAAGGGGCATATGGTTGAGATTTCCAAAACTGCTCATTATGGAAATTTCTAGCAACGAAGTGGTTCAACGAAGTTATGGCCCATATCCTTGAATTTGGGCACATGGATAGAGCATGATGTTATTATCTTATTCAAAGAACCTTAGAATAAATACAAGATTTTATAGTGAATAGATCCACATATTTGGGATCTAAGATTTGTTGGTTGCAAATCCACTTATTTAGAATATGATCTTATCTTGATGTAACCTCTTTTATTTTATGAATATTGGGATATATGTATAAATATGAAAGGATTTCATTCATCTAAGTAGTTATAGATAGAGGAGAGAAAGGACTTACATATTGGGGGAGTTAATTCAAGATCATTGTAATCCTTTGATGTTGGAATAAAGAGATTGGTGTTGCATATCACGAGTTATGTGTTGTAGTCTTTCTTAGCAGTATATTCCAAGAGAGGCGGGCCCCCCTCTCTCTGGTATACCTTTCCCAAATAGTTTCATTTTTGTTCTGTGATGTTATTTAAGTAGTTTCTCATTTCATTTCCTATTCATTTCTTTATTCTCTTTCATTTCTGCAAGTGTTGGTTTCCCTACAGAGTTATGCATTGAAGGTTGAGTTTTATAGTAATTACAAAACCATTTCATTCTCTTGCTTTTCAACCAAAGTAATTTGGTTAATGGTTGAAATATAAGTCTAGTGACCAAAATGAATTATGTAGCCTTTCATTTATGCAATTTCATTTTTGCAAGTGTGATCGGCCGAGTGTGGTGTGCATCAAAGATTTGATTGTTTGTTAACCCTGGGAATCCAAGAGATAGCTAAGAATCTATAAGAGTCGAACCTACAATGTAATATCCTCTTATTTTAATGCATTCCTTTTAGTGAGTTTTATTTCCAGTTTGATCAAGCTACAAGAATTAGTAGAGCCATGGAGTAGCTAACTAATCAATAGAGCACTTGTATTCTTGACTCTGATTCTTGGAAGTGTATTTTCACACAAAACGATTTTGAATTCATCTTTCTTAACCTAGAGTTATTTTCCTACTCATGCATATATTTGTCCAGCATATCACAAGCTTACGATCTCTCTAGTTGATAATTTAATGGACAACAATTTAAGCAATTGAATTTCCCAACACTTTTGGTGTCATTTCCAAGGATATGCTAAAGGGAATATACATTGGTAATTTGGTTTCCAGTCCTTTCATTCAAGTTTGATGTATGGGAAATGGAAAGCTACTCATGTGAACATATAACTTGGTGACAACAGGGTCTTAGGAGCATGAGGCGTCTGAGTATATGCTTTGCCTTGAAATTTGTTTTGTGTAGAAGTTTTAGTTTTTTATTCAAAAGATCCCCCCACACACTAATCCATGTGCAATACAAGGATTATCAACCAACAAGGATACTTTAAATATTCTCAAGAGTTTTTGAGTAAATAAATATTCTACTCGAAGAAATATCTCAAATCCAAGTAGCAGCAGGAAACCTCTTTGCATCTCAGGAGGAGCAAGTTTTGACAACCATTAGGAACATATCTACAACTCAGAAAGGGATACAGTGAAAAAAATTCTATGAGAAACAAGAAGATATAGAAACTTTACCTTATTCTTCTTATAAATCTAGAGAGGAAACCAAATATCCATGGACAACATTCGATGGAGAGCAGGCATTGGAACCCAAAATTGAAGAGTTTCTTGCAAGTTTGTACCCAGATCCTTTGTGCAAGATCCAAATGTTCGAATATGTACAAGGTATAATAAAGGAGGACATGCAAGCCAATGATACTAATGAAGAATAACATCAAAGGAGTACTGGCTACATTGAAGAATGGTTCCAGAAAATCACCAGTCCAAGGAACCACTTCATCCTCCAACATGTCTTGGCACAAAATCAAGAAGATCATATAGTTCCTCATATTCTAGTATATATGAAAGTTTATATTTTGAATTTTAATATGAGTTCATTTGTAATTATGTTACGGACATGGATCCATTGGAAGCACTCCTACACTTGAGAATAATATTTTATTTTCCAAGTAGAGTAGGAGATTGTAATAAATAAATAAATGAGGAAGTAAAGAGAAATAAGTCTAACTGTGAAAATTAGGTTCCTGCCACTGTTAGACATAAGTGCACTATTGGATGGAAATGATCTCAATAAGTTTTTCATGAAGTGTTGGTTTAGCAGTAGTTTATTTCCTTGTTCTACAAATTTCTTGCAACATGATCCAATAAAGGACTAAAATTCAATCTTACCTCAATTCTTCCAATGCAAAGAAATTAATCTTTCAACACCCAAGACACTTAATTTAGCATCATCTATTATTTCTTGGACTCCTTGGGTTAAGAGAGATAATGCAGAATTCCAATGACGACTACAAATTTCTACAACAAATGTAACAGTTCCTTAAGTTCTGATAGTCCACTTGTATCGACAAAGAACCAATTACTGTAGGAAGATTTTACTACCAAAAGTCTTGGGATTGTGGAAGAAAAGAACCAATTCCATCCTTGAGACACCTGTGCGCTCCATCCTATAGATATAATCAGATCCAAGATGATTCATTGATGTTCAATGAGATTGTTTCTATACCAAGATGAACCATGGAAAAACACTAGCCTATGATAACCTTGGCTGAGCATGTGCATCCGAAGAAGAATCAATTCCAAATTATCAATCATAGGATTATAGAATGTGTTGCAGCTGTGTGGAAGCATAAAATCTATTGGCATATGGTTCACATTTCATTCTGCAGAGTCTTCAATTACCGTAATCATTGTAGGTGAAAATCGATGGCATAATTGTTGGTTGAGATATCCCTGCCGCCTGAAGAAGAAATTGAGGACATGAGTTTTGTCAAGCATAACTCCAGTATGGTTTCTATCCTTTTTTTAGGCTCTAAGAATCATCATAAAGTTGGTATTATACGGTCAAAGCTCTAAGAAATCAGGCTTCAGATATCGATTTCATGCTTTTAGTCATGAAATCATGGAGGTTTTCAGGTAAAATTGTTTATGTAATCTATATTGTCGATCCTTCTCACCAAATCACTGTTGTAGGAAAATCTCCCTGCGGAAAGGTAGATCGCCTCTAAGAGCTTGACCCTAACTCTAGACAAAAAATGCTTAACGTGGACACTGACTTCCTTTCAAATCTATCTAAGCTAACACATGGGAAGAAAGGATAACTGAAGTACCTCTTTATCGACGTTTGTCCCTGCACGCTCCTAGTTGCGCTTCGATCCTTTGCTTCTCGCTGAATCCTGTGGACAAAACAAGATACGACCACTTCCTACCCTATTGATATTAGCTTGAAAACAGATCTATCAATTAATGATAAGTTCATGTAACATTAGACACAAACTAGAAAGAAACATGCCAAGCGTGTCATATTGATGAGAATAACGACAACAGTACTTACAATCGTAGATGCGAATGCGACAACTTCGTCGAGTCCTCTTCATCTAACCCTTGCCTAAAAGATCCACAACCTGGACAAAAACAGCTTCACTGATCACTCTCCTTTAGCTAACTGTGTGTTTTCTCCAAGATCATAAGTTTCATACTAGCAGTTCTTCCCAATCAGCTATGTTCCAACACCACTTATGAGATCATAAGTTTGGTGTGATTCTTCTTTTTTCAGTCCTCTTTCACCATTAGAAAGCTTGCTTATATAGCCTTGGAGAGGCTTTAACCACTTGATATATTCTTGGGGAAGTTGAGGATTTGCCTCCTTCAGTTGAGGATCTGCCCTAGGATCATGGTTGGACTAGGGATTCGAATCCAACTGCCTTCCAAGAATGAAAAGATGCTTTCCCCATTCATCTCAACAGCCTAACAACTGCCCAGAATAGGTAGCGCTCCCTCAAAAGGGCCATCAGAGTGTTGTAGTGCGCCATCAGAGTGTTGTAGCGCTCCCTAGTAGGCTTTAGGGGGCACCAGCGCTCTCAAAATCTATAGCGCTCCCTCAAAAGGGCCAGGGGAGCGTTATAACGCTCCCTGACAGTGTAAGGGGGAGCGTCGACACTCCGAGATAGTGTAAGGGGGAGCGCTCCCCTCCAAAAACTCAGTTTTTGACGTGCTTTCAGATGGCAAAAGGTTTGCAAGCATGCTGACTCATTTCTCCTCTTCCAAATCAAATGTTTGAGGTGTTTCAAGTGTCCTTCTCATGTCGTTATAGGCATGACATAGGCATCATGGCAGTATGCTTCTTTGACACCTGCGACACTTGTGAGCAACATGCGACACTTGCGACCTTGTGAGAAAAATGCGACACTCGCGACCTTTGTAATGACGACACTTGTGACACTATCAAAGTGAGTAATTTTGATGTGTAACAGATTGCCCCCCAAAGTATGAAGTTAGAAGATAGGAACTGATAACTGAAATACTTTGTAGACTTTCAAGCAAGGGTATAGACTTGGAGAACCTGACAAAAGCTGCACACAAACATCCAACAAATATCATGACATATTTCAAAACCCAAGGCAGGCATACCTATGCTTGGGTGATCAAGACTTGCAAGATATGGCCGCCATAAAATACACTACGGATCCATAATTGTATTGATAAAAAGGTATAGCCACCGAAGATACAATGTGGATCTATACTCTGGTGACTCGGACTGATCGTAGCCACGAAGAATACACAGTGGATCTACGAGATGACAAGACATAGCCACGACCAATACAAAGTGGATCTATGTAACAGTATATGTGTCATTATTCAAAAGAAACTCCATCGCAACCTGGGCAAAGTACATATCAAAGTGATCACTCAACCCAGGGTCTTCCTACCGATCCCGATGTAGTACGAATCTAACCATGTGAATAGATGTCCTGATGTTGAACATGGCAGAAACCACTTGATTATCGGTCAATGGTGTGAACCGTTAACAAGTGCGAGGGAGATCACCATTAATGTCAATGATTCCCAAGGTACCCTAGTACATTCCAACGAATGTGAATAGATGAGCTGAAGTCGAACACCCGTGGAATCATTCGATCAGGGGTCAA
>ML807854.1:103458-117973 GCA_009831015.1 Picea engelmannii
TCTTGCTAATTATCTTTTTGTATGAATGAAAATCAAACTAGCACAAGCAAAAGTCATACAAACAATACACCCTTTCGTTGCAATCAAAACGAAAAGCGAAAGAAAAGAAACAATCAAAGAGAAAACAAACTTCACACCCAAAAAGAAAAGGTTGAAGAACAATGATCTTAACTAAAATCAAGATGAAGAGGTCTGCAGGCCTTTGATGACCTTCACCAAGGTTTTTACTCAGTTGATGAGAAGAGAAACACAATGCATGGGTCTCAAACTCCAATCAACAAAAAAAACAATAACAATAGTGAAGAAGGCTACAAGATCCAAGTAGTAAGATGTTTATTCTTCAAGCAAAAGACAGATGTCAAGGTTGAAAGGGAAGAAACATTGGCTCACAAGGTTACTCAGCAGAGAAGACACAGAGGCAAAACCCAGAAAAAGCAATTCTGAAAGGTTTTTTGGGCCAAAGAGGGCTGGCGCTCTGTTGCCAAAGGAAAGGAGTGTTATAGTGCTCTATGAAAGGCTACGGGGGAGCGCTGGCGCTCTGTTAACACAAGGACAGGGGCGCCAGGTTCAAAAACTCCCAGAAATGTCAAAAAATCAAAAA
This sequence comes from Picea engelmannii, assembly GCA_009831015.1. Classification (NCBI taxonomy): domain Eukaryota; kingdom Viridiplantae; phylum Streptophyta; class Pinopsida; order Pinales; family Pinaceae; genus Picea; species Picea engelmannii. Next base: position 104,060 of record ML807854.1, read on the forward strand.
ATTTGTAATTCAATTTTGACAATTATGCTGAGTGTGATGGGGTAAGGAGCCAATCAGCTCATGAAACCAATCAAAAGAGGAGTGAACTAGGTCTGAAACAATCAAGGGATAGAACAAGGTCAATGAGGAGAAAATTAAAACAAGAAGTTTCGATTTGAGGCTATCTCCCCAGTGGAGTCGCCAGTTTCTGTTGTAGGAAAATCTCCCTGCGGACAGGTAGATCACCTCTAAGAGCTTGAACCTAACTCTAGACAGAAAATGCTTAACGTGGACACTGAATTCCTTTCAAATCTATCTAAGCTAACACATGGGAAGGAAGGATAACTGAAGTACCTCTTTATCGACGTTTGTCCCTGCACGCTCCTAGTTGCGCTTTGATCCTTTACTTCTCGCTGAATCCTGTGGACAAAACAAGATACGACCACTTCCTACCCTATTGATATTAGCTTGAAAACAGATCTATCAATTAATGATAAGTTCATGTAACATTAGACACAAACTAGAAAGAAACAGGCCAAGCGTGTCATATTGATGAGAATAACGACAACAACACTTGCAATCGTAGATGCGAATGCGACAACTTCGTCGAGTCCTCTTCGTCTAACCCTTGCCTGAAAGATCCACAACCTGGACAACAACAACTTCACTGATCACTCTCCTTTAGCTGACTGTGTGTTTTCTCCAAGATCATAAGTTTCATACTAGCATTTCTTCCCAATCAGCTCTGTTCCAACACCACTTATGAGATCATAAGTTTGGTGTGATTCTTCTTTTTTCAGTCCTCTTTCACCATTAGAAAGCTTGCTTATATAGCCTTGGAGAGGCTTTAACCACTTGAGATATTCTTGGGGAAGTTGAGGATTTGCCTCCTTCAGTTGAGGATCTGCCCTAGGATCATGGTTGGACTAGGGATTCGAATCCAACTGCCTTCCAAGAATGAAAAGATGCTTCCCCCATTCATCTCAACAGCTTAACAACTGCCCAGAATTGGTAGCGCTCCCTCAAAAGGGCCATCAAAGCATTGTAGCGCTCCCTAGTAGGCTTTAGGGGGCGCCAACGCTCTCAAAATCTATAGCGCTCCCTCAAAAGGGCTAGGGGAGCGTTATAACGCTCCCTGACAGTGTAAGGGGGAGCGCCGACGCTCCGAGATAGTGTAAGGGGGAGCGCTCCCCTCCAAAAACTCAGTTTTTGAGGTGCTTTCAGATGGAAAAAGGTTTGCGAGCCTGTTGACTCATTTCTCCTCTTCCAAATCAAATGTTTGAGGTGTTTCAAGTGTCCTTCTCATGTCGTTATAGGCACGACATAGGCATCATGGCAGTATGCTTCCTTTGACACCTGCGACACTTGTGAGCAACATGCAACACTTGCGACTTTGTGAGCAAAATGCGACACTTGCGACCTTTGTAATGACGACACTTGCGACACTATCAAAGTGAGTAATTTTGATGTGTAACAATCTCATATCCATTTTTATTTGTTAAAAATGAATTGGTTTGAGATCCATAAGAATAGAACCGGAATTTTCTTTGGCTGTCGGAAGACTTGTATTAGCATACATGGGAGTTATCCAGTTGATGATTTGAATTTAACAAAGAGGTAGTTTTGAAGGGTCAATTATGAGCAAATGAAGGATAATCGAGAAAATCGTCCACATGGGTTTGTTGCAGGACGATCCCATTTAGGTTCTGCATGGGAAGTCTCCTCAAAATGTGATGAATTTGGGAGATATTGTTGATCCTTTAAATTGAATTTTCCCATAATTATGGTTGCGACTAGGTTTGAGATCTGTGAGACTTAGATATAAACGATATTGATTGCATTGTATAAATATATATAATCATACCTTCAAAGGGAGATACACACACTTCTGATATAATATTATCAGATTCATATAAGTTATGGTTATTGTTGAGTTGTTAATTCTGCATCTATGAGTTGGATATGAGTTGTTAATGAAGCTAAGGGTATGAAATGCCTATTATAGAGTTGGATATGAGTTGTTAATGAAGATAAGGGTATGCAAGGACTATTACAAAGTTAGATATTTGGAAAACTTGACAGTGATTTAGGGAAAAAGAATATACCAAACCCAAACCATAGCTATTAAGGGCATTAAATCATAGTCTTGGAGCATGATTTTGTTGATGCAATGGGAGGAACCTACATGCAACATCAATCTTTCTAAGAGTGTTCTTTGGTGTATTATGTAGTGAAGCGTAGTACTTCCAGAATGTTATGCATGTTGGGGAAACCTTGGATGTTTTTGTATGCCCCCAAAAATTAAGGTTGACACATGAAGGACACCAAATGTTTTCTTTTGGAAGGATAACCAACATGATGACTCAAAATGCTAAATCTCTCCAACAAATATGCCAATAGATGCATGGACTCTAGTATGGATTCACTGTTTGGTGCATCAATGTGTTTATAGTGCAAACATTTATAATTAGTAGGATGCATAGACTATTAAAGAAGATCAATAAAGTCATCACAAGCAAGGACAAAGCTCCATTCAAGGATTGAAATGAGTATGCATGTTTTAACAATTGGGTATTAGCCATTATCATGTTGCCACAAGACTACTAGAAACCATCTCCATAAGCCTTCATGAGGATACTCATTCCCTTAATTCACATGCATGAGGACATGTAAAGTTTCGAGTGTGGGGGGATGAAAATTTCCTTTCCATTCAACGTTCGTAGCAACAATAAGATTTGGACGACTAAACAACATGTAGAAGTTCTATTTTCTGATAATTTTCTCATTCATATGTTGCCACAAAGACTGCATAAGGTTCAATTATTTTGTTTTTATATAGCTATTATAACCCTATGTTACTTAACTGCTGTAAATAAATCATCATTGGTTATAAAATTTCTTAGTATTTATCCTCTCCTCTATAATAACCATTCTTGAAAAGTGTCTTGAGTTACCCAATATTTCCTTAAAAGTCTTTGTCAAATTGCTTCTTTAAAAGACTGCTCTTGAAATCAGATTAAACTTTGGTCCCAAAAATGAATATATGTTGTTGCCCCTGCTCATGTGTGCATGAGGATGATTAGCCCTTTTTCTGGAAATGCGAGTTATGAATATGAGGGTTGATATAATCCAAAAACAAATCTCATAACTGTAGGATGGTTTAGCTTCTACAAGACTTCCCTAGAGTTAAAATTTGTAGCCAATATCAATCTTGATTCCTTTCATCATATACACCATCAATTTCTTTTGATATGGTTCCAAATACACATCATTATTGGGTCCTAAGTTCTCTCTTGTGCTAATCCAAGCCTTCATGAAGGATACTTGATTCCCTACTTCATGTGCATGAGGACTTGCAAAGTATCGAGTGTGGGGGAGATAGATATGTCAAGCGTCCATCCAATATTTATAGAAGTAGTACTTAGATAGACACTCTCTTGGACACACAAATTCAAGGTTTGATCTCAGTTTGTAATGTTGATTATTAGCATATGTCTCTCATAATTATTTATCATGCAGTATTCTAAGAGCTAAAAAATTAGTAACAACACATCAAACATTACACCAAAGAGGAGAAACCTCCTTATTATTCCTAGCAGCAGATGCAGATTCGTATCTCCTTCAGAAAATATTCATCAAAAATTTTGGCCCAAGCATCCAAGCACCTTGTACTCATCTTCTTCTCATCATCATGACAACAGAGAGGTAAATTGGAACAACATAATATTTTAGTATTTGGTTTTTTCCTCAACATCACAGTTTCTTTCAAACAAATTTTATAGAGGAGAGTTGCACAAGATCATACTTACTGAATATGTTTTAGAGCGATTCTATAGGTTTTATACTTTTTGTAGCTATTGAAACTCCCCTGTAAAATTGTTGTAGCTACAAACCTTGTAGCAAACTATATTTAGGGACGATCTTTGCACGACATTTGCAGGAAGATGAATTTGAATAAAAAAATTTGAGACATGGGTTTTAAGAAAAATATGATAAATTGAGTAAATATGTGAGCAAAATATTCAGAAAATGCACGATAAGGGATGCACATACATGTTCTAAATAATGATTTAATAAAAATTACCAGGATTTTTGTAAATAGTTACAACATCTTTCTATAGCATATTTGTAGTTTTGCATGGTTGTACACATCCCAAGACTAGATCGTGGTTGGGAGATGGTTTCAAATCATGAACATATGGTCATCCACCTATTAGCCACAATTTCTATCATTTTTCAATTTGCACAAGTTTCCAAGCATGAATAAATATCACGTTTTTAGCATTTCCTGTAGCAACAATTCAATAACAATTAGCAGATTCAAATCACCTTCAACATCAACAACAATTTATCTTCTTCAACAACAATAGTATTCAAACATTCAATTTCAGATCAACATCATCAACAAACTTATCCAACAACGGGTCATCATTTGTAGAGCTTACTCCATACAACATGATCAGAGGTGGCATTAAAAGTATCTAACGACAACATGCCATTATTTTCAGAAGTTGGTTTCATAGTTTCAAAGTTTCCGGTAGCACACTAATGTTATCCGAACAATCACTTGCTAATAGAAATCAATATTATAGTTTTGTCTCCTTCAAAATCTTCAAAAGCCAACTTTCAGTGTTCATTTTCAGATCACCATGGAAGAAAGAAAAACCTACAAGCAATCCAAATGTCCATCATACTCCTTTCCACATCATGCAACCAAGATACAACCAAATTATTTTCCTCTCATATAAACACACATTAGGCGAGCCAGAGTTCAACAATTGTCTCTCAGATAAACATCCACCAGAGGAGGTAAAGTTGGGTAAGCAATTTCTATTTCTAGGTATTCATCTAACTTGGGAATTCATGTACATGAAACTCCTGAAGATTTTTACTATTCCTTCATTTCCTTACACTTTTCCTCCTTATCCTCTCACATTTCATATTTCATTGTCCATCCATCATCATCCATTTTCATATGGCATTGATGATTATCCAGGGTGAGTGAAGACTATGTTTACACCTTGTAATCTAGGAAGAATTCATCTAATCTTATCTTTATTTCATGAGGATATGAAATGATTTGAGTGTGGGGGAGATGATGAGCCTCAGGAATAACACATTTTACAATGCCATTTAGTCATTTTTCACTTGCTTTACCCTTTCATCCTCATTCATTTCATCACTCATATTTTTGCATTTTTTTCATTTCTACGCTATATGAGATTCACGTGGAAAATGTACACTAAAATGGTTTATTTCCCATGATTTTATGATTACTTAAGGTAGATATTGTGGTTTCCTAACTTACTTGTGAAGTTCAACAGTTGTTGGTAGTTCTGGTACTCAATCTTTCCACATAATTTCTGAACAAATGAAGAGGAATATCAAAAATACAAAACATGGGTTTTGTGTATAATAGGGTCATTTAGGTGAAAAGTGAGGAAAATCCAAAAAAAGTGAAAAACAAGGGGCTTATGGTTAAGATTTCCAAAACTGGTCATTATGAAAATTTCCAACAACCCATATTCATGAATTTGGGCACATGGATATCATGGAGCATGATGTTATTATCCTCTTCAAATAACCTTAGACTAAATCCAAGGTTTGATGGTGAAGAGATCCACATATTTGGGATCTAAGATTTGTTGGTTGCAGATCCACTTATTTAGAATATGATCTTATCTTGATGTAACATCGTTCCTTTTATGAATATTAGGCTATATGTATAAATATGAGAGGATATCATTCAACTGAGTAGTTAGAGATATAGGAGAGAAATGAGTTACATATTGGAGAGTGGATTCAAGATCATTGTATCATTATAATCCTTTAATGATGGAATAAATAACTTGTTGTTGCAGATCAAGATCAGTTCTTTGTTGTAGTCTTTCTTAGAAGTATATACCAAGTGAAGCAGGACCCCCTCTCTCTGTTATATGCTACCCAAATAGTTTCCTTTTTGTTGTGTGATGTTATTTAAGTAGTTACTCATTTAATTTTCTATTCATTTCTTCAAGTGTCGATTTCCCTACAAAGTTAGGCATTGAAGGCTGGGTTTTATATTAATCACAAAACCAATTGATGCTCATGCTTTTCAACCAAAGGAATGTGGTTAATGGTTGAAATATAATTTTAGTGACTAAATTGAATTCTAGAGCCTTTCATTTCTACAATTTCATTTCTTCAAGTCTGATTGATCGAGTGTGGTGTGTATGAGAGATATGAATGTTTTTTTAACCCTTAAATCCAAGAGATAGATGAGAAGATATAGGAATCGAACCTACAACATAATATCCTTTGATTTCAATCCATGCATTTGACTGAGTTTTATTTCCAGTTTGATCAAGCTACAAGAATTAGTCAAGCCATGGAGTAGCTAATTTATCATTGTAACAAAGAACTTGTGTCCTTGACTCTGATTCTTGGAAATGTCTTGTCAAACAAAGAACTTTTAAATTCAACTTTCTTAGACTAGAGTTAGTTTCCTACTCCTACATACATTTTAAGATCATCTCACAAGCTTACAAGCTCTCTGGTTGATAATTTAATGAAAAAAAAATTAACCAATTTAATTATTCCATGAGTCTGACATCCATTGAAATCTTGCCTTTGTCTTCTCAACAACATTTTCCATCCCTTATCCATGTTCCTATTTCCCTATTTCTTCTATGTTACACAAAAGGATTTAATTGTAGTCGAGTAAGCTAATTTGGGTGCTTGATATCTGTATTATAAATGAGGAAAGTGGTTGAGTTAATTGAGAGGTATAAGAATTACAAGTTCTTGATAATCATGTTAAATTTAAATGAGAATTTAAAGAAAAGAGGAAAACAGTTACAAGAAGAAAATGATAGTTTAAGGATAAAACTCAAAACCCTCAAAAGACATGCTAAGCAATGATACTAGCAGAACAAGTAGATAAAAGAGACAAAATATCAGTCAATTCAATTAGTTGAACTCTTCTACATTAAATTATCAACCTAGGGATCATAAATTGATGAAGTGCAATGTAAAATATATGCAGGCCTTAACTTTCAATTTATCCCTAAATGACTACTTATGCAAAAGGAAAACTAGTCATTTCCTTAGCTGCAGAAACAAAGTTATGTTTAGCTACATAAAGAATAGAGTAATGCTAATGATAAAAAAATAGAGTGATAAGAACACAAACATAATACCAATGTTTAGGATCACCAATCTACTAGACTTATATAACATTCTTTCAACCATCTAGCAATGAAAATTCTTGTTGATGTAAAAAAAAAGAATAATCTTGCAGAAGGGAAATGACAGAATTACAAAATCACACAACTAGATAGGAAAAAACACAATACTGATAGAAAGTAAAGAGGAAATGCACTCCTCCTCAGGGGGGCCTCCTATCTTGGTGAATGCTATCTAAAGAAATTTATACGAATGAACTCACAAAATTAAAGCAAACTACTCATGCAATTTGAATAGTAACCAGATATTTGTATTAATTCAAACAACAATACAATTACAACAATTTCATATCAAAGAGTGTGTACACGTCCTTTGAAGGTCTAAGTACCCATATTTATATAATACAAATGAGATCTCATAGATCCAAGCTACACAGATCTCAAACCTGACCACCACTATAATTTTGGGAAATATCAGTTTAAAGAATCAATCATATCTCCCAAATCCTTCACATTTTTAGGAAACCATATGCACCCAAATTTCCTTGTCCTGCACAAAACCCATGTAGCCTATTTTCAATATTCGCCTTCATATACTCGTCATTGAACCCGAAAAACTACCCTTATGTTTTGGCATGAGTTTCAGAATTTTTTTACGAATGGCTTGATCTGTGTCTCAGGATAACCTTAGATTGCATTCTTCTCGATCCAAGAGGAAGGTAAGTCAGACCAACATATCAAGATCATAAACTAGGTGGAATATTTTAATTTTCTCCACTGCAACTGTCAAAACCAACTCGATTTACAAGAATGTGAAATTCTTGTAAATACTTGTTATTTAACATGATTTAAAACTCATTTAAACATAAAATAATAGGAAGAATCACGCAAAGTGACCTTAAGTACCTGAGGTGTCTCCTTATGTGGATTTATACATAACTTCAAGGATTGAGAATGAAAAAGGACAAGTTTTAATGACAAAAAGATAATCTGGTTAACACAAAAGAGAGAAATTGCTAGTCAAAATAAAGATAATTTGGGCACCCAACATCTCCCCCACACTGACGATGTTGCATTTCCCTATGAAACTCAATCACTATATCTTCTAAATACTCACATGCGTCTTAATATAGTTGTAAAAAGGGTGACCAATTTCCACTTCTGCATTCATCCTGGAAATTTTAAATTATGTCCATTGTTCATGTGAGTGCATGGAGTATACTTTTCCCAGGACACATACATGCCACTTATTGTGAACCCAACTCATACATGTTCTTTTTATCTTCCTCCTTGGCTTCTAACTATTTTTGAAATTCTTGTAGCTTGTCTTCCCTCTTCATGAACTGCTTCCAAATATGGCAGTATGGATACACCACCACCTCTCATACTCTTCACTTCCAGCTCAAGGTCATATTTCACTTTCTCCAGACTATTGTGTGCATCAGACAAAATTTCCAGATATGCTTCATATTTCTCAATGAGTTGTTTGTAAGTTGAAAACTCAACTTTACAGTCTTCATTTTTCATCTTTCAGTGTTCCAATTCTATTCCGAGCTTCTTGAATTTCTTGATGAAGATTATCAACTGAATTCTTGAAGAGATTCCATTTATGGCTTGCACATTGTTGTCGTTTATTTTATATATGAGTTTGAATACGTGGTAAATGAAACATCACCTCATGTATTTGCAAGGTTCAACTAAAGAAACATTGTGATCAAGAATATCCTAGACAATATAATCATTGCCACTTTTTCCATTTTTTTCTCCAAATATGCCACAATGATTATCACCTTTCTTTTGGGATGGCTAAAGAGCTCTACAATCTGTTCCCTTACTACAAGATCCAAGTATTTAATAAAGTTAACAAATGTTGCATCATAAAACAAAGACAACATAGGGTTTCCACTCTCCATGGTATCATATATTTGTTGTCTATCTTGTACATATGAAACATTGACAACTTCAACAGTTGTTGTTCTTGTTAATATTCTTGGTGTTCTTCATACAAAAGATGCTAAGAAAAAAAACAAACTTTTCTACATTTTCTCCCATATATGGAAATAAGCTGTGAGCCTAATAATTTGGTTGATTGCGTCAACTACCATGAAGGCATCTTTTTTTTTCTTGAATACAATATACTCCCCTAAAAGAACAACAACTAGGCCAATTACATGAACACTTCTTGCATATCCACTTCTTGAAATGAATTCTATAATATATGTTAGGTGTGTAGGTGAATTGAGAAAGAAATTCATTTCGCTTGGGAAATCTACAAGCCATGTAACCAAGAGCTCAAGAGTACAGGTTGCAGCCACAATGAATTATTATCAAATATAGTATTGTTAGGTAACTCTAGGAAACTACCATATATCTCACTATGCTTGGCATGAGGAGCTTTGGTGTTGATAACTATGAAACTGAAAACTCTAATTAATGGATGTGGAGCATATGAGGGAGAGAGAATGAGTCGAGATCTTCTTACTTATCAATTATCTTCATTTTTATCCCCATTGTCACCTTGAAATCCAACCTTTATCTCCAATTCCTTCAAGTAAGGCATCCATTTCCTTCCCTAATTTTGCTAACTGTGAACTCAAATTTTCCACTTTGCTTTGTTGTTCGCCAAGGCAAACCAGTAAATCATTAAATTCTACTTCACTCTCCTTCTGCACTTCTTAGATTTCCATTTTTTCTCTTCAATCAAATACATGTAAAACCATTCCTCTTGCATTTTATGAATATCAAATTTGTATTTTTATTTGTAAATAATTTCCAAGACATATAATTCTTCTTTTCCTTGCCACTGAACACAATTAAGCTTAAGAGATGCAAATATCATCAATCTCATGAACAATTTCCATAGTTTTTTGTTTTAACAAATGTGGAAGGAGAGGAAAAGTGGGTTTACTCGGCTATAGCAGCTAATAAATCTAACCTTGTAACAAATTGATTTGTAGTCTTTGATTTTCCCATTAGAAATTTTGATTTTCAGAATCCTAGTTTGTCTCTTTTATTTGCTTGTTCTACTGGTACCATTTCTTAGCATGTCTTTTGAGGGTTTTGAGTTTTCTACTTAAACTATTGTTCTCTTCTTGTAACTGTTTTCCTCTATGTCTTAACTTCTCATTTCAATTTAACATGATTATCAAGAAATTTCAATTATCATACCTCTCAATTAACTCAACCATTTTCCTTATTTAGAATACATATATCAAGCACCCAAATCAGCTTACTTGATTGCAATTAAATCCTTTTGTGTAACAAAAAAGAAATAGGGAAATAAGAACATGGATAAGGGCTAGAAAATATTGTCGAGAAGATATGGGTAAGATTCCGTTGGATGCCATACTTGTGGCATAATTACTGACATTGGTTATCATTATATAACATGCAAAAATATTTGTAAAACATTTATTTTTCGATTTGACATAAGACGACAATTTTATGATACAGGGAAAAATATGATCAAAGGATATGTTGAGGTTAATAAACATGGAATCAAAGTAAATAAGGTTTCATATATATAGTTCCATATCATTTAAACGTTTAAATAAGCAAACCATACCTTAGAGCTTTAATTGTTTTGAAATTGTTTTTATGTAGTCACCTGGAATATTTTGTTGGGATAGATTTCAAGAATATTGATGTTGCTGAATAATTTGAAGATGATATTGATGTTGTTCTCCTAGTATAGAAAATGCTCATGGTTGATTTGACATTGATTCATCTTGCACAGTCTCCCATTTGTTCATGCGTTGACGACTTCTTTGAATAAGTTCCTTGACTTGGATGACTCTCAACCTAGGTGGATAGGTGGATGAGCATCTGGTGCTGGTTTGAAACCATATCCAAGCCATGATATAGTCTTGGGATGCATGCAACCATACAAAAATACTAATCTGATACAGAAAGATAGTTATAATTGTTGACAAAAATTCTGGTAATTTTTACTAGATTGTCTTTAAAAACATGCACATGCATCCCTTATCATGCATTTTCTCAAAATTTCTCCCATGTGTTACTAAATTTATCATATTCGCTGCAAAACCCATTTCTTAGATTTTTTTTAACTTAGCCTCATTTTCTCGCAAATCTCATGCAAATATTGTCCCTGAAGATAGCCCGCTACAGGTTCCATAGCTACAACACTTTTATAGGGGAGTTTCAGTAGCTACATAAAGTCTAAAAACTACATAATTTCTCTAAAACATCTTCAGTAGGTTATGGTCTTGTGCAACTGTCCTCTGTAAAGTTTGTTTGAAAGAAACCCCGATGTTGAGGAAAAAATCAATTACTAGAATGCTTGAAATTATTTTGTTCCATTTTACCTCTCTGTTGTCATGATCAGTAGAACATGAGTATCGGGTGCTTGGATGCTTGGGCTAAAAAAAAGTATGCGAAATATTTTTTGAAGGAGATCTAAATCTGCAGGTGGAACCATAGAAGGACATTGATAACTCAATGCTCTTTCTCTCTCACCCACAATGAGGATGATGCATGTCCTCATGCATCCTTCCGAGACCTGATATTTAAGTCATGCTGGTGTATGAATGGATATGACTATCAAAATATTGAAGTACTACGAGAATTCTTCATGTTAATCATGTTGAATGGTGGCAATTTGAAAATGCAAACTGAAATCAAATACCCATAAGCTGATGTTGGAGATTGATTCTACTACTAAGATACATCTATTGAAATTATCTATTTTTTGAATTCAATACGAAATTTGTTTTTCTAATCACATTTTTTAGATGTAACAATATTTTTGGAACCAATGCCAAATAACAACCATGAATTCTATTAGAGGGAACCATAAACTCTGCTACAGGGAAAGGTACTACAACAAGAATAACATTCCCTTTTTATTTGTAAGATGTGAAAATGACTGCAACTATTAATACAATTAAACCATATTAGTATTCATCAAAACCTAAATCCATAGTACAATTCTTACCACGTGAATGGATGTGCTGACATCGAGCATGTGAAAAATCATTGGATTACCGACCATTAATGTATGACATTAACCAATGCGATATAACTCATCATTGATGTCAATGAGCTTCAAGGTACCCTTAATGCATCCTATTAGGAATGAATGAATGTGTTGGCATCGCGTAATCTACAGGATCTGATAGTTAGGAGGCATTAATGCATCCCCACTTCCATCATTGAGGAAACCTATCATTGAGGCATACAAGTTCCAAGGCATTATAAATATCTCTTGATCTTAATCCCATATAGGGTGTTGAATTTTATGGGACAAGACTTACTAGAAGGGAGGACTTAAGGAATCCCACATCATCTAGTATGAGCATAAAACAATATTGATTTGCAGAACCAAAATATAAGATCGAACCAACATGCAGGACTTATTGAGGATTTTTCCTGCCAATTGCCTGGTTTTCAAGCAAAACTCATGTCCAGTTGCGCCAGTAAACCATTTTTCACAACTGGACTTATTTTTATCTTTACTATTTTATTTATTCATTTATTTTTCTACCCTATGCTAATTTCTTGAAAAATAAAATATCTTTCAAGTATAGGAATACTTTCAATGGATCCATGTGCGTAACAAGATTATAAATAAACTCATATTCAGGTTTGGAAGATATACTTTGATAGATACTACTTTGATTGATATAGTGTCAAGAATTGTTGAAGATTGAAGGAATGACGTGCATTGATAGTTGCTTGGAACCATAATTCATTGTAGTCGTGATGCCCTTGGTTCACTTGTTCATTACCTCCACTTTGTATGTCCTCCTTTTTCATGCCATGCAGATCTTGTTCTATTTGTTGATTAGTCTCTTGAAGACATAAATGATATGATGATTGGCATGGTATAAATTCCTCGATCTCAGGTTCTAATGTCTGCTCGCCATCACTTGTTTTTCATGATTGTTTGATCTCTTCTAGGTATTGTTCTTGAGGGTTCTCATGGAAGTTTTGGTCTTCTATTTCCTGGAATGTAGGTGTGTTTCTAATTTTTGTTAGGATTTTATGTTTCCAGTTGTTGCTAGGATTTGAGAAATTTCTTGGAGTATCATTTCCTCCTTTACTCAAAAAATTATTTGAACATGCTTGAATTATTATTGTTGGTTGATAATCCATGTCTTTCACATGGATTAGTGCATGAGGGTTCTTACAACACCCAGAAATAGTTGAAACTTTTCTATTTTTAAAGCGAAATCTACAAAAAAAAGAAACACACTACATCTTGAATATCTCTTGCTACTAACACCCTACTGTCACTAGGTTATCATTTGACACGAGTTATTATTTAGATGAATTATGCTTAACATGATTTAAATGGTTGAAGAGAGACTCATTACAACTTTACTTATAGCAAATGCATCAGACTGTTATACTATAAATAAAATTTACAGTAAGGTTGTCTTTGCATATTACCATCCCTCTCCCCATGCATTCATTCCTATATGCATTTAAAATGATAAAAATAAAAACTAATGCATGTTTTCACTTCCCCGACAATGGTGCCAAAAATGTCAGTAAGTTGCATTCATTTTCACATAGAATATGCTGGTCAACAATGGTGCCAAAAAAATTCAATCAATAACACTCAACGGGGAACTGCAGTCGTTTTCACATTTTTGGCACCGTGTTACTGATTGACATTTTTGGAAACACTCCTTTAGATATTTACAACACTGAAATGTTGATTTACACTCTAAGCATGCATGAAAATAAGACACAAGTATTTTTGGTCAACATGACCCTGGATAAAACCCCCTGGGGAAAACCAGTT
>ML807855.1:78954-96620 GCA_009831015.1 Picea engelmannii
ATCATATCATATGTGATACGATTTAATCCAACACAACCATCATTCACTCGTTATAACTGTAATGGTATAGCAAAAGATTCAAATCGTTCTAATTAAATACAAAGATGGAAAGACTGTTATGATTATGTGTAAACGAAATCATACGCAACAACATCGACCCAACCAATTTTGTGATTGATTCTTGCACAGTCAACAAACAAGATCTTAATTGTAATCGCCATCTTTAATAGAATCAACAGAATTCGTAATTGCAAACTGGGAAAATAATCAAGACAAATCACGATTGGGTTTAATATAGAAACAAATCGTGAACCCGGATACAGTCAATTTCATTCTTCAAATCAAATTCAAACAGCATATTCATTGCAATATGAATCCAACTGATACATAATCGAGTAAACCAATGTGAATTAACCGGCTGGATATAACTGTTATGAATCGTATCTATTCATGATTTGGGTGCATATTAACAGAAACATATTGAAAATAATCCAATTGTATCACTGTTGGTGGAAAATCATATGGAATCATAAAACCATAACAATTAACCATTATTGCCAATGATATCGTATACATTATAACCAATTCGAATCGAAACTTGATTGTGTTCAAAATTGAAATTCGATAAATAGCTTGTGTTTAGAATAGACACAAACGACTTCAATCAACAACAGATCATCCAATTTAAGCTAAATCAAGCCAATCAAATCCATACCACGATCAATCAAATTGAAGGAAATCCAATCGGAGATAAACTGGGAAAACGAAATTCCATTTAGTCACAGCATATCTATGTATAACATGCATACAATGTGATAGAGCCAATCAATGTTGTGAACGAAGCTGTTTGAAAACCGAATTCGAATTTGTTATATAAAAAAGGATTATTTACAAAAAATGATTGATATCGAACATACCTGTGTGATGACGAGGCTACTTGATGGGTAAGAGGGAGTTCTGAAGAACAGATCTAAAGGAATGTATACAGACTTAAAACACATGTTCCAGCTACTGATAAATTGACCTGTAAAACGAGAGCTAGATCCCTATAGTAGCTCACTTTCTGAAGAAACCGCCCATGTTGAAGGTAAAGGGGCTAAAAAAGGTTCTGGGTTTTCAACGGTTTGAGCTAATTCAAATCCGTTTGTCCAGAATCGCTCACGCAAAAACGTGACTCTGGGAGAAATTACGGGGCAGTCTTCTCTGGAAAAATGAAACCAACACCAAATTTGAACACCATGGGGGTTTAATTCACCCTTTGGGAGCCAGGATATAGCACACAGTGAGCTGGGCTAAGGGAAAAGGGGTTGAACAGAGTGGTCTTAGAGAGTTTCCCGAAAATCAACAGAGGTAACCCTGGAAGGAGGTAGGCATTAATGCAAAGTGTGCGAGGGTGGTAGAGCTTACTTCTGCCATGCATAAGAGTTATTATGAAAGTACAACCGCCCGTTTACATAGTAGTTCAACCCATTATAGCATAGTTTGACAATGATGTGAATTAGCCGACCAATGAATCAACCAGCAAGTATATAAACCAACGCGCAATTGATCGTTGTGCCAAAGATTTTAAACCATAAATCATTCCAATTGAAACCAAAATCAAATATTAACCATGTGCCAATGTGCAAATGTTTAACCAATGTGCCAATTGATATTCATATAATTGACAAGCCAAAAGTTATAAAAAGTTTAGCAATAGGGAATATATCATATATATAAATTTAATCATAACCCCTATAAAAGATGAGGCAAGTCATAAGAAGTATAAACCAAAATTCTCAATAACTTACAAAATCAACAGAATCAAGTTGTGCAATCAATATGAGCATGGTTCGAAAATCCTTTCAACCACATAACGATAAACCAAGGTAAGTGCCATAGAAAATATCAATAAAAAGATCATGACAGTTTAAGATAGTGATCGGAATGCATCCTCGAAAGGAGAAATTTTCACGCTTACAGTCATGAAAACTTAATGAAGACAAATTTGCAAGTGTCACAAGAAATGAAAGTGTCATCTATTTGAAAAATGTGACGAACAACTTGAATTTCGGAAGACATAGGTGTAGGCAGCTTGTAGGACAATAGAAAAGGTGAATTGGATGCCAACACTCATGCATGATATTTTAAAATGTAATCCATGATTCTTATACAAATATACTTTGTAGTCTATTGTATAATTTTCCAGAAGTCATTAAGATTATGACTATGTTCTCCTGATAGAGTTCT
Source organism: Picea engelmannii (assembly GCA_009831015.1). Classification (NCBI taxonomy): domain Eukaryota; kingdom Viridiplantae; phylum Streptophyta; class Pinopsida; order Pinales; family Pinaceae; genus Picea; species Picea engelmannii. The sequence goes on from ML807855.1 coordinate 81,184, forward strand.
CACACAATTCTTCCACATGGAACTGTTGCATCATGCAACTTCCTTATTGCATATCCATCACTATATGAGATGATCTCAACCTCAAGTTAGCATTGACTTTTTCATTTCAAATTCTTACCCAATGTTCCATAAGGAATTATCAGCATGCATCTCTATTATGCATTGACACATGCACATTTATTCTGTCAATTTGCATTCACACTGTGATTTAATCACATGATTTAGCATGGGGTGTGTGTGCCCACCATAGGCACAATTTATAGTTTCATTTATGTATCTATTGAAAATTAATTAGTTCATGATTGTTCACAATCATTTACATGCAGTCTTTAAAAGAATAATCATGTTTCCTTTTATCATGAAAACAAAGCATCCATGTTCATTTACTCTTTCATCAATTTATACTAGACTTTCCTGAGGAAATGGAATAGATCACCCTCAAGCTATTATTCAAAACAAAACAGTCTTGACTCTTCAAAATAGAGTCAACCATGCATCCATGGTATTTATTCAATCCTGGTAAGTGCAATTCTTTCCTTACATTTCAATTATTCAGGCATTCATACCAACTCTTTAGTATACATATATGCATACATCATACATGGGCATCACTTGCACATTTTTATATCTTCCATTCATATCTATTTGGTCTTAATATCAGTCTTTATACTAGGTAACCTTATAAGGCATTCAATCCATGCACTCAAGCATATACAAACATAGATAAATATTCATCATGTGAGTTCACTACTTGCACCTCTTTCCATGTCATTCACACACATGGACATTTAAAAATTCCAAATCCTTCCTCCCATAGATCTTACATCCATTCTTATCATAGTCTCATAGGAGTAATCAACACTATGTTTCCCTCTTTGTTGAGAGATTATAGTCATTCACATGGAAAGTATTGCGGACATATTCATAATTATGTTTCCCTCTCTACATGACAACAAACAACAATAAAAAACTCTTTCCTCAACTGCTATAAAAGTATTCCACAAACCAGAAATACAATCTAGGAAATTTCAACAGTTCCCAAGGAAACAAGACAACAAATCTAGTTTCTCTTCATTCCTCAAACCATTCTTGGTCAACAAGTCCTTTTATCAAGGGAATTCCCTCTCACTACTACTTGATCATACCAAGACATACCTATATGGATACCATCCACTTCTAGATGTAAATCTAACCCATTGGTCATCTAGAAATTCCCCAACACTTCCTTTACCGCATTCGGGATCAACATTTCATTACCCATTCTACCTTATCCTCATAAGGTAATATGTAATCAATATCATCAACATTTTACTTATATTTTTATAATCATATCATCACTAACCATATGATCTATGACATCACCATATTTTACATTGAATAACAGACTATAATAAGTCTATATGGGTGTCATATGCATACTCACTCACTACCATATGCATCACAACATATCCACATCTTACATTTTCATGCATAAACAAGTAATTACTCAGGTCAATAGGTAATTACAATCTCTTTAGTACAACCATGAGATCATAAGATGGCTCATGTGCTCATATCACTTGATTCCCTTACGAGGACTATCCACAGTCCAAGGAACTCCCTTTTCTTTTTTCTTATAAAGATTATTCTAGTAACAAGTTTCACTCATTATGGATCAAGTAAATTTACCTTACACATTTTCCATTAATCCTCTAATCATGAGGAATTATACATAAAGGGTTTTCCCTTTTAATAAAGAAACAATTTATTACTACAAAGGATTCTATCACTCCATATTTAATTCAATTTAACCACAAGGAATTTTCCATAAGGGTATTAGCCCTCATATAAACAACCATAAAAAATCCCAGAGGCTCCAACTACCCATACTTAGAGGTATCATTACAATCACTAGTTCATCCATCTTTTGGGCTTAAGTACCCCTTAAAGAAACAATATCCTCCTTATGTTGCAAATCAACATGTAATTTTTTTGTTGTAAGAAATTCCAAAACGGAATTTCAATCAAGGAGCTTGTGCAGATAATAGATAAAAAAATTCCAATGCAAAGGAACTCTTTATAAGAGGATTATCTTGGCCTTGTTATACCAATCCTAGGATTGATTTATGGCCCATCCAAGCCTAGTGTTGATTTTTTCTCTGATACTACTCTAGAAGACAACCAACCCCCTAAGTACCTTTTTAAGGGATAGGATATTAAATTTTTTCTTTTCCTCAACATCTCAAAGCCTCATATAGAGGACACCATCTTCTTCTCGTCAAGAGATTTCCAACAACTGACACCATGCTCAAAATTGAGCTCTGTATTAGAAGTTATAGCCTCCCAAATTTTTTGGAATTTTATTTATTTAGGCCATCTTAGAGCCAGATGAAAACCACATGGTTTCCCATTGCTCATGCCATCCAACATGGAATTGACATGGCATCAACCTAGACCATATGACTTCCCAGTCTGACAGTTTGGATCACTTCATAGATTTTCTTCTTTGTCAGAGTCTCCTAATCGAGGTTAGCAGATTCCCAGTATAGAATCCACTTTGCATGATTCTCTCTGACCACACGCACTCTGACAGATATGAGAAACCGATACAATGGTCCTCGGGGTTGGGAAATCAAAAAAATTTCTTGCTTCAGAGTCGCTAACTTGAACTATTGTTAACGAACCTTCTCACACTCATTTTTTCTTAGATTACATGGTGATGTAGGAGCATCTCTCCACGTCAACCAGCCAGCCAGCCAGCCACGTTAGCGCGTGCATTCAAGGCTGAAGAGAGGCGCAACCCTCATCTTCCATTTTAAATTTGAATGTAATTTAATGTTTAGGCTGTTGAGCCGTGAGGTTGTGCCTTTGTGTAGGCATTAGAATAGGTAGGCCTTTAATGTTTGTAAGGTTGAGATCTAGATCTGATTTGCGGACTAGACAACCCATTCAATGCTATTGAATAGGGTAGTTAGATTGGAAGGAAGAGCTCGAAGAGTCCCTCTTGTAAAAGATCAATTTCGATCTCATTTGGAAACAGTTTTTAGGAAGGAGAGAGTAGAAGAGAAAGAGCCGAGACTCTGTTAAAGTCTGAGCTCAGGGACACCTTTGTAAAGAGGCATTTACATTAATATAAATCAGGGCAGATTTTCCTGCATGTTTTCTTTGTTATGTGGATGGTTCATTTTGTTCTTTTATGTTGTAGATGTATGTTAGACATTTGCAGGGAGTTGTTTGATTTTCAGGCTTGAAAGTTTCTTTATGGTTTCATGCCAGGAAGGTGTGATAGAGTACTACGGTCTCTGAATACTAGTGCATAGATGTACTTCTAAACTCCGCGGATTCAGACAAAGACGAGCCAGGTGGGCACAAAAGCTGAAGTCATTAACTCAGAGGAAGACCTTTGAGGTTTTTGAATGCCTCAGGAAGCAAGGCTGTGGAGAAACACAATTGCAGACATAATCTATGAGGAGTTATGTAAAACTCTGCCAGGTGGGCATTGAGTAGGTGCAAAGGAGTGCACAGAGGAACTCTGTTGTGAGTTCAGAAGAAGATAGAATCTCTGAGGAGTTTTGTAAAGCTCTGCCAAGTGGGCATTGAGCCAGTGCAAGGAGTGCATAGAAGAAGAACTCTGTTGTGAGTTCATTAGAAGCAAGAATCATTTGAGAATTCTTGATACTCTACTAGGAGGGCAATGAGTAAGTGCTAGAGCAAACAGAAGGAACTCTTTGAGTTCAGATATTGAACAAGAGTCCATAGAAGGATCTTCGCAGGGTTGCTAAACACCCTGAAAGACTCAGCAATAGGTTGATTGAGAAGACAAAGTGCCAGGAGGGCATCATATTTCTCCATCTGAGGGAGAAGGAAGAAGGATTTATTTTCCTTAGAGGTCTGAGTCTCAGAGAAGCTCAGAAGAGACAACACTTTGGGTGCAAAGACTCTGCAGGAGCACAGAAGTCAGAATCCTTCAAGGATTCGGGACCAAATCTCAGGAGGAGTAGTGCTTCATACGTGCAGGCAATGATTCAAAGTTGTGAAGCTCACAGAGAATAGAAACAAAGGTCAAGGCCTTTGAGAATTTGAAATTCTTCCAAGTCTCGGAAGAAAGTACCAAAGTTCGAGGAACAACTACCGTCGGATCAGCAGAGAGAATCTGGATCGTGGATTCGTGTCTAGGAGGAAGCGTAGGAAAGGTGCAAGGGAAGACAGGTCTGAGCCATCAGATCTTAAGCTAAAACCCGATAGTTGTTGGATCTGTCGAGTGTTGCATCAGGTTTAAACCTCACGTAAAGAGCAGCAGAAGCGAAAGTCCCGAAGGAGTCGTATCAGGATTTCAACATTTGGGAGTTCGGGGGTCCAGAGGATGAAAGTCCAAGCAATCGACATCAGAAGTCCCGAAGAGGTGAGATTAGATCTGAACTATCCATTGGAAGGAGGACGCGTGTCAAGAAATCGTCCATATTGGGGATTCAGACATTGGGAGTCAGAGAAAGAAGTCTCTTGACTTCGCGAGTGGCGAAGTCGCGAGAAGATCGGGACCGTCCATTTGAGGAGGACAGGTGGTAGAGATCTAGGGATCTCGTGAACTCATAGGTTTGTAAGGTGAGAGCCAAAGAGTTGGGTGCTCCAAGTCACGAAGTTGCAAAATTGCGAGGAGCAAAGACAGTTGTTGGATACAGAAAATGGGAGGACCATTGGATCAGGAACCCCATCGCCTATCACGTGTTCGAGGGTTCAGAGGTTGAAAAGGAGTCATTTTTTACTTCACGAGTAGCGAAGTTCCGAGTGCCGAGCACAATATGACATGTGGTAGAACCATAAGGTGGGGTCTGCATGATTGATAGGTGGACACACGTCGCCTGGAGAAGGGAGTCAACACTCCATTGACTTCTCGCGTCTTGGGGATTCGCGGGATAAGAGTATGAGAGCTCAACCCTTTGACTTGCGAACTCGAGAGTAGTGAGAATGCGAGAGGGAAACTAAATATCCCTTCTCGAGGGTTCGTGAAGGGAAGGTGCCAAGGTTGGACACTCAAACTCACGAAGGTGCGAGTAGTGAGAGGTGCTAGCACTTAGCCTAGTCGGCGGTCGCGCGAGGAAGGCACTGATAGAGGAAGAGCCATACCCATATTGGCATTTCAGGTATTGCAAGATTTGAAAGGAAGAGTCAGGAGCCTCGACTCACAAACTCGTGAGATCACGAGTTACGAAAAGTGACTTTGGGTTTGGCCCTTGGTCATAGCGTTGTGGTCGCATAGAGAAGGGGAGCTTACACCTAGTGATGTTCGCACAGGGAAGCTACCAAAAAGGACCGGTGGATCGATATTTTGTGATTCCAGCAGGGAATCTAAAGAGACAATTCGACTCGAGGGAGATAAAGAATGATCCTGTGAGAGGATCTCAGCCCAAGGGCCGATAGGTCCATGTCAGTTGGTATCAGAGCTTGAGTCCATTTGTACATTGCAGACAGAAGGAGCAGGAAGAAGACAGAGTACTGAGGACTCTATAGAGGATTATTTACAGGTAGGAAACAATCCATAGACAGTCAGGAGGACTATGGAAGAGGCTGGAAACACTCAAGGTTTCAGAGTGACAGTAGCAGATTTGCCAGCAGGGCAAATAGACAGTGATATGGCTAAAAGACAGTGTAATCTTTTAAAATGGTGGTTGAGGCCTACTGAAAACCTCAACAGACCAGAGAAAAGGGTTAAGATATGTAAACCAAAGACTGGGAGAATTCTCAGTAGTAAGGATGAATTGGGATTAGCTGAAGATATCAAGCACTGCCAGGAGGTCAGAGAGGAAATTCCCAATTTCCAGGTGGGCAAAGAGTTGATATCAGCTGAGGATCTCACAGACTGTCATGAGGACAACCGGGGAATTTCACATTGCCAGGTGGGAAATGGATTGAGATCACTGCGGGATCTCATAGACTACCAGGAGGGCAGTCGAGAGTTTCCAATTTGCCAGGTGGGAAAGGGAACAAAGATGGGATCAGTTGATTCCATAGATTGCCAGGAGGGTAGCATAAAAATCCCAATTTGCCAAGTGGGCAGGGATAAGAAGATGAGACTATATGAGGGTCTCATAAACTCAGAGGTGAGTTTGGATCAGCAGATGCAGCTGATAGAAGAGGAATATCAGGAGAATCTTCTAACGATTAGGGGAATTTAGGTATTCCTACCATTTTCCCAAGGGGAGGAAGAAATCTATGTTGCAGATGCAGCAACAGCAGAAGCATGACAACCAGCTGAGACTGTCAAAGAAGCATTGGAGTAGATATCTAAAGCTGCCCAAGAAGAAAAAGAGAATGATCATTCTGAGGAGTGGCTCAATGCTTTTAGCCAGGAAGCTGAGGAAGCTGTAGCACTGAAGCTAACAACAAAAGAAGCCAAAGAGCAGGTAGATAGATTTCTCACTCCATGGGAGATGGAGCTGGAGATACTAGAGGATTGGCTGAACAATCCAGAGCCAGCAGGAGAACTGGAAGAAGTTGAGCTGTCAGAGAAGGTGACTGAAAAATAGGTCAGTCAAGGGGAAACTATAGAGCTAAAGTCTGCAGGAGAGTGGACACTTAGTGAAACAGAGGAAGAATATGAGGATGGCATGGGAGATCATGATGATCTACCCATTTACAGAATAGAAATGCAGCTGAGGAGACTGCAAAAGAAGAGCCAACCACTGGAGCAGTTGGATGAAGCGATCGAGGAGATCAGAGAGCTAATGATCAGGTCAACAGAGACTGTCAGTGAGGAGAAGCTGAGTAGAGAAGCAGAAGTAGCAGCAACAGTGCAGGAGCAACAACAACAGGGTGATGGATCATATGAACAGCTCCAGAAATTTGTTTGGGATCCAGAAGGATTTCCACAGCTGAGAGTGGAAGATCATGAGTAGGAGTTCATGAATTTTTCAGCCAAGGTGTATGATGCAGAAGCATCTCTCCATGTCAGCTAGTAGCCCAGCCAGCCACATCAGTGTGTGCATTCAAGGCTGAAGAGAGGCGCAACCCTCATTTTCCATTTTGAATTTGAATGTAATTTAATGTTTAGGTTGTTTAGTCGTGAGGTCGTGCCTTTGCGTAGGCATTAGAATAGGGAGGCCTTTAATGTTTGTAAGGCTGAGATCTAGATCCGATTTGTGGACTAGACAACCCATTCAATGCTATTGAATAAGGTAGGTAGATTGGAGAGAAGAGCTCAAAGTGTCCCTCTTGTAAAAGATCAATTTCGATCTCATTTGGAAATAGTTTTTAGGAAGGAGAGATCAGAAGAGAAAGAGATGAGACTCTATTAAAGTCTGAGCTCAGGGACACCTTTGTAAAGAGGCATTTACATTAATATAAACCAGAGCAGATTTTCCTGCATGTTTTCTATGTTATGTGGATGCTTCATTTTTTTCTTTTATGTTGTATATGTATGTTAGACATTTGCAGGGAGTTGTTTGATTTTCGGGCTTGAAAGGTTCTTTGTGGTTTCATGTTAGGAGGGCGTGATAGAGTACTGTGGTCTATGAATACCAGTGCATAGATGCACTTCTGAATTCTATGGATTCAGACAAAGATGAGCCAGGTGGGCACAGAAGCTAAAGTCATTAACTCGGAGGAAGACCTTTGAGGTTGTTGAACAACTCAGGAGGCAAGGCTATGGAGAAACACAATTGCAGACAGAAACTCTGAGGATTTATGTAAAACTCTGCCAGGTGGGCATTGAGAAGTTGCAAAGGAGTGCACAGAGGAACTCTGTTGTGAGTTCAAAAGAAGATAGAATCTCTGAGGAGTTCTGTAAAGCTCTGCCAGGTGGGCATTGAGCCAGTGCAAGGAGTGCATAGAAGAAGAACTTTACTGTGAGTTCATTAAAAGCAAGAATCATATGAGAATTCTTGATACTCTTCCAAGAAGGAATTGAGTAAGTGCTAGAGCGCATAGAAGGAACTCTTTGAGTTCAGAGATTGAAGAAGAGTCCATAGAAGGATCTTCCCAAGGTTGTTGAACACCCTAAAAGACTCAGTAATAGGTTGCTTGAGCAGAAAGAGTGCCAGGAGGGCATCATATTTCTCCATGTAAGGGAGAAGGAAGAAGGAATTATTTTCCTTAGAGTTCTGAGTCTCAAAGAAGCTCAGAAGAGACAACACTTTGGGTGTAAATACTCTGCAGGAGCGCAGAAGTCAGAATCCTAGAAGGATTCGGGACAAAAGCTCAGGAGGAGTAGGGCTTCATATGCACAGGAGAGGATTCAAAGTTGTGAAGCTCGCAAAGAAAAGAAACAAAGGTTGAGGCCTTTGAGAATTTGAAATTCTTTCAAGTCTAGGAAGAAAGCGCCAAAGTTCGAGCAATAGCTACCATCGGATTAGCCGAGAGAATCTAGACCGTGGATTCATGTCTAAGAGGCGGCATAGGAAAGGTGCAGGGGAAGACAATTATGAGCCATCATATCTTAAGCTAAAGCCCAACAATCGTTGGATCTGTCAATTGTTGCAGGAGGTTTAAACCTCACATGAAAAGCAGTAGAAGCGAAAGTACCGAAGGAGTCGTATCAGGATTTCGGCATTCAGGAGTTCAAGGGTCAAGAGGAAAAAAGTCTGGGCACTCAACATCAGAAGTCTCGAAGAGGCAAGATTAGATCTGAACCATCCATTGGAAGGAGGATGCGTGTCCTGAAATTGCACATATCGGGGATTCAGACATCGGGAGTCAGAGAAGGAAGTCTCTTGACTTTGCGAGTGGCGAAGTCGTGAGAAGATAGGGACCATCCATTTGAGGAGGACAAGTGGTAGAGATCTAGGGATCTCGCAAAATCAGAGGTTCACAAGGCGAGAGCCCAAGAGTTGGGTGCTCCAAGTCATGAAGTTGCGAACTCGCAAGGAGCAAAGACAGTTGTTAGATCCAGAGAATGGGAGGACCATTGTTTCAGGAACCCCATCGCCTATCGTGCATTCAGGGTTTCGGAGGTTGAAAAGGAATCGTTTTCGACTTCATGAGTAGCGAAGTGCTGAGAGTCAAGCACAAGAGGACATGTGGCAGAGCCATAAGGTTGGGTCCATGTGATTGACAGGTGGACGCGCGTCGCCTGAAGAAGGGAGTCAACACTCCGTTGACTTCTCGTGTCTTAGGGATTCACGAGATAAGAGTATGAGAGCTCAACCCTTTGACTTGAAAAGTCGCAAGTAGCGAGAACATGAGAGGGAAAATAAATATCGCTTCTCGGGGGTTCATGAAGGGAAGGTGCCAAGGTTGGAAACTCAAACTCACAAAGGTGCGAATAGTGAGAGGTTCTAGCGCTTAGCCTAGCTGGCGGTCGCACGAGGAAGGTGCTGACAGAGGAAGAGACATACCCATATCGACATTTTGTATCGACATTTTGGGTATCACAAGATTTGAAAGGAAGAGTCGGGAGCCTCGACTCATGAATTCGCGAGATCACGAGTTACGACAAGTAACTTTGGGTTTGGCCCTTGGTCATAGTGTTGTGGTCGCACGGAGAAGGGGACCTTGCGCCTAGTGTTGTTCACACAGAGAAGCTACCAAAAAGGACCTATGGATTGATAATTTATGCTTCCAGCAGGGAATCTAAAGAGACGATTCATCTCGAGGGAGATAAAGAATTATCCTGTGAGAGGATCTTGGCCCGAGGGCTAATAGGTCCACGTCAGTTGGTATCATAGCTTGAGTTTGTTTGTACATTGTAGACAGAAGGAGCAGGAAGAAGACAGAGTACTGAGGACTCTGTAGAGGATTGTTTACAGGTAGGCAACAATTCATAGACAGTCAGGAGGAATATGGAAGAGGTTGGAAACACTCAAGGTTTCAGAGTAACAACAACAGATTTTCCAGTAGGGAAAATAGACAGCAAGATGGATAAAAGACAGTGTAAGCTATTAAAATGGTGGTTGAGGCCTGCTGAAAACCTCAATAGACCAGAGAAAAGGGTTTAGATATGTAAATCGGAGACTGGGAGAAGTCTTAGTAGTAAGGATGAATTGGGATCAACTGAAGATCTCAAGCACTGCCAGGAGGGCAGAGAGGAAATTCTCAATTTCCAGGTGGGCAAAGAGTTGAGATCAGCTAAGGATCTCACACACTGTCATGAAGATAGCCAGGGAATTTAACATTGCCAGGTGGGCAATGGATTGAGATTGTTGCGGGATCTCATAGACTACCAGGAGGGCATTCGAGAGTTTCCAATTTTCCAGGTTGGGAAGGGAACAGAGATGGGATCAGTTGATTCCATAGACTGCCAGGAGCGCAGCAGAAAAATCTCAATTTTCCAGGTGGGCAGGGATAAGAAGATGAGACTATATGAGGGTCTCATAAACTTAGAGGTGAGTTTGGATCAGTAAATGCAACTGACAGAAGAGGAAGATCAGGAAAATCTTCTAATGATTGGGGGAATTCAAGTATTCCTACCATTTTCCCAAGGTGAGGCAGAAATCTATGTTGCAGATGTACCAACAACAGAAGCAGGACAACCAGCTGAGACTGTCAGAGAAGCATTGGAGAAGATATCTGAAGCTTCCCAAGCAAAAAAAGAGAATGAGCATTCTGAGGAGTGGCTCAATGCTTTTAGCTAGGAAGATGAGGAATCTACAACACTGAAGCTGACAACAGAAGAAGCCGAAGAGTAGGCAGATAGATTTCTCACTCCATGGGAGATGGAGTTGGAGATGCTAGAGGATTGGCCGAACAATCCAGAGCCAGCAGGAGAACTGGAAGAAGTTGAGTTGTCAGTGAAGGTGACTAAACAGCAGGTCAGTCAAGGGGAAACTACAGAGCTGAAGTATGCAGCAGAGTGGACACTTAGTGCCACAGAGGAAGAACATGAGGATGGCATGGGAGATCATGATGATCTACCCATTTGCAGAAAAGAAATGCAGCTGAGGAGACTACAAAAGAAAATCCAGCCATTGGAGCAGCTGGACGAAGTGATTGAGGAGATCAGAGAGCTAATGATCACGTCAGCAGATATTTCTAGTGAGGAGAAGATGGGTAGAGAAGCAGAAGCACCAACAACAGTGGAGGAGCAACAACAGCAGGGAGATGGAGCAGATGAACAGCTCCAGAAATTTGTTTGGGATCCAGGAGGATTTCCACAGCTGAGAGTGGAAGCTCATAAGTAGGAGCTCATGAATTTTGCGGCCGAGGAGTATGATGCAGGAGCATCTCTCCACGTCATCCAGTCACGTCAGTGCGTGCATTCAAGGTTGAAGAGAGGCACAACCCTCATCTTCCATTTTGAATTTGAATGCAATTTAATGTTTAGGCTGTTGAGACGTGAGGTCGTGCTTTTGCACAGGCATTAGAATAGGTAGGCCTTTAATGTTTTAAGGTTGAGATCTAGATCCGATTTGCAGACTAAACAACCCATTCAATGCTATTGAATAGGGTAGGTAGATTGGAGGGAAGAGCTCAAAGAGTCCCTCTTGTAAAAGATCAATTTCGATCTCATTTGGAAATAGTTTTTAGGAAGGAGAGAGCAGAACAGAAAGTGCCCAGACTCTGTTAAAGCCTGAGCTCAGGGACACATTTGTAAAGAGACATTTACATTAATATAAACTAGATCAGATTTTCCTGCATGTTTCCTGTGTTATGTGGATGCTTCATTTTGTTCTTTTATACTGTAGATGTATGTTAGACATTTGCAGGGAGTTGTTTGATTTTCAGGCTTGAAAGGTTCTTTGTGGTTTCATGCCAGGAGGGCCTGACAGAGTACTGCGGTCTCTAAATACCAGTGCATAGATGCACTTCTAAACTCTGCGGATTCAGACAAAGACGAGCCAGGTGGGCACATAAGATGAATTCATTAACTCGCAGGAAGACCTTTGAGGTTGTTGAAGGAGGCAAGTCTGTGGAGAAACACAGTTGCAGATAGAATCTCTGAGGAGTTCTGTAAAACTCTGCCAGGTGGGCATTGAGCAGGTGCAAAGGAGTGCACAGAGGAACTCTGTTGTGAGTTCAGAATAAGACATAATCTATGAGGAGTTTTGTAAAGCTCTACCAGGTGGGCATTGAGCTAGTGAAAGGAGTGCACATAAGAAGAACTCCGTTGTGAGTTCATTAGAATAAAGAATCATCTGAGAATTATTGATACTCTACCAGGAGGGCATTGAGTAAGTGCTAGAGCACACAGAAGGAACTCTTTGAGTTCAGAGATTGAAGAGGATTCCATAGAAGGATCTTTGCAGGGTTGTTGAACACCCTGAAAGACTCAGCAATAGGTTGCTTGAGCAGACAGAGTGCCAGGAGGGCATCATATTTCTCCATATGAGGGAGAAGGAAGAAGAAATTATTTTCCTTAGAGATCTGAGTCTCAGAGAAGCTCAGAAGAGACAACACTTTGGGTGCAAAGACTTTGTAGGAGCGTAGAAGTTAGAATCCTTCAAGGATTTTGGACCAAAGCTTAGGAGGAGTAGCACTTCATACACGTAGGAAAGGATTGAAAGTTTTGAAGCTTGCAGAGAAAAGAAACAAAGGTTGAGGCCTTTGAGAATTTGAAATTCTTCCAAATCTGGGAAGAAAGCACCAAATTTCGAGCAACAACTACCTTCAGATCAGTCGAGAGAATCTAGACCGTGGATTCGTGTCTAGGAGGCAGCATAGGAAAGGTGCAGGGGAAGACATGTCTGAGCTTTCAGATCTTAAGCTAAAAACCGACAGCCGTTGGATCTGTTAAGTGTTGCATGAGGTTTAAACCTCACGTGAAGAGCAGAAGAAGCAAAAGTCTCGAAGGAGTCATATCGGGATTTCGGCATTCGGGAGTTCAGGGGTCCAGAGGATGAAAGTCTGGGCACTTGACATCAGAAGTCCCGAAGAGGCGAGATTAGATCTGAATTGTTCGTTGGAAGGAGGACGTGTGTCACGAAATCACCCATATCAGGGATTTAGACATCGGGAGTCAGAGAAGGAAGTCTCTTGACTTCGCGAGTGGTGAAGTCGTGAGAAGATCGAGCTTGTCCATTTGAGGAGGACAGGTGGCATAGATCTAGGGATCTCGCGAACTTGGAGGTTTGCAAGGCGAGAGCCCAAGAGTTGGGTGCTCCAAGTCACGAAGTTGTGAAATCGCGAGGAGAAAAGACAACCGTTGGATCCAGAGAATGGGAGTACCATTGGATCAGGAACCCCATCACCTATCATGCATTCAGGCGTTTGGAGGTTGAAAAGGAGTCATTTCGAATTCACGAGTAGTGAAGTGCCAAGAACTGAGCATGAGAGGACACGTGGTAGAGCCATAAGGTGGGGTCCGCGTGATTGACAGATGGACACATGTCACCTAGAGAAGGGAGTCAACACTCCGTTGACTTCTCACATCTTGGGGATTCACGGGATAAGAGTATGAGAGCTCAACCCTTTGAATTGCGAAGTCGCGAGTAGCGAGAACGCGAGAGGGAAAATAAATATCGCTTCTCAGGGGTTTGTGAAGGGAAGGTGCCAAGGTTGGACACTTGAACTCATGAAAGTGCAAGTTGCGAGAGGACTTAGTGCTTAGCCTAGCCGATGGTCATGCGAGGAAGGCACTGACAGAGGAAGAACCATACTCGTATTGACATTTCGGGTATCGCAAGATTTGAAAGGAAGAGTCGGGAGCCTCGACTCACGAACTTGCGAGATCGCGAGTTACAACAAGTGACTTTGGGTTTGGCCCTTGGTCATAGCATTGTGGTCGCATGCAGAAGGGGATCTTGCACCTAGTGTTGTTCGCACAGGGAAGCTACCAAAAAGGACCTATGGATCGATAATTTCGGATTCCAGCAGGGAATCTAAAGAGCTAATTCAGCTCGAGGGAGATAAAGAACGATCCTGTGAGCGGATCTCGGCCTGAGGGCCGATAGGTATGCGTCACATGGGGCCCTTGAATATATACAGTTGATATTGAATCTCACTTGCTCAAAAACCTATGACCCAAATCTCCTCTCAAAGTTCTTTGCATCGGAATCCTCGAGCAATCCTTGCACTTTGTCACCCTGGTGGTAGTAACCCTGAACAATGGTGGGGATTTGTCCACTCGTCTGCCACCTTGGTCACTATTTCCACTGTGTACCTATCTCCTGATGTGACACATGACACTCACATCACGACAAACCACGTCACCATAGGGTACACCGACTCACCTAACTAGGTGTTAAAACCTAGTCATTCCTAATAATCTTATAGTATTAATTATTCTATAATACATCAAAATCCCACTTTTAATATCTTATTTGTTTAATCCTTATTTAATTTAAAGTCCCAATAATTATTCCATATCGACTTGGTTTATTTTACCATCTCGGTAATATCGAGAAATTACTCTTTCTTTACCTCGATAATTTCATGTCCCAAAAATGTGTTTGGAGTTAATTAAATATTATTCTTAGAATGATTATCTTATGATATAATCTAATTGATTATATTATAATATGAATATAATTAATTATATTATGTTATAATATAATTAATTAGACTATATCATTCTTAGGGTTATTAACCTTGTTTTAATATATGTGTGTGTGTGTGTGTGTGTGTGTGTGTGTGTGTCACCAACCCTCTTTTTACATTTCCATGCGAACTCTCACACGTAGACCTCCAAATCCGTCACACTCCAAAACCTTGCACAACATTCATATGTTCCAATATTTAATATAATATTATCTTGGGCCTTTAGACCCCTTAACTATTGTATGTCCTTTGTATGTTTCCTTCAGATATTTATTTATGGAGGGAATTAAATATTATTTATTTAATATGATAATGCCTTAGCTATTTGGACCCCAAATTCTTCGCACGCAAGGATTGTTCTCCTTTTGTCTTTTCTCTGAGGTTCAAACTTAGAAAGGGATTTTATAGTAATATTTAATATTATATTATATAAAAATTATAATACCTTAAGCCATCGTACTCTAATCATACGTTCCCTTCTCTTTACTCCGATGATCGGGCTCCAACAAGGTCTTAATATAAGTATTTAATATTTACATTAAAATATCTTTGACCATCACACTCTGAGATCTTCACACTCGGATCATGTGTGCCCATGTTGTTTATACGATGGCTAGACTCTAAAAGGGATTGGTATAAACATTTAATATTTAACATAAAAATTACTGCAAGCCATTGCACTCCAAGATCTTTGCACTCAGATCAAAGTGCCTATCTCATTTCTCTGATGGCTAGACTCTGAAAGGGATTGGTATAAATATTTAATATTTAACATTAAAATTATCTCAATCCATCACACTCTGAGATATTCGCACTCAGATCATACATTCCCATATCATTTCTCCAATGGCTAGACTTAAAAATGGATTCATATAAATATTTACAAGTTGAGAAGGATACATGAAAGTATATTTTTCAAGCCTTTAATAAATAAATAAATATATTTACCATAACTATTCCAGCAGTGCAGAGCGGCCCATGCAAAGAGAAATTATTAAACTTGGAAAAATTGGTAATGTTGTTCTTCACACTGAAGGGGGGGGGGGGGGGGG
>ML807855.1:99997-117970 GCA_009831015.1 Picea engelmannii
GGGGGGGGGGAGCTTCAGTTGTGGTGTGTTATTGTTGTGAGAAAGGGAGATTCAGAGAGGTTGTTCCAGAGTGAAAAATTGTATCAAGTCTGTAGGACATATCTCAACACCATTCTTCCCAACAAATCTCCCATTTCCCTATTAGTTCGTGGCACAAATGAGGAGGGTCGAACCAGCACTTTGAGGCTGCTCCAACATGGTCATTCTCATCATTTTGGAGGAATATTACAGTGTTATATTCTCATATTTTTTCATATCTACCCAAGTGTATGCAACATGTCATAATTTTGGATATATATCAGATTTGTACTTGTTGTTCTAGTTGTTGTTACAACAGCCTAAATAAAGTCCATTTTGTGTTATCTTATGTAATCACTTTTTCTTATTTGAATGAAAATACAACTCTTGGTGTCAAAATATATTATTATGGGTATGTTATGAAATTGTTTGACAAAAAATCCTAAACCAAAACAACACTAATAAACAATCATATCAAAAATAAAACAAAACATTAGTACAACAAATAATAAAGGGGACTTACAATTTGTTTTGAGGTTGATAGCCATGTGTTTGACGGAAGTGTCGAACCAATAAACCACACAATAATTATTAAATTACAAAAATAGTAAGTAGAAGGTGTTATTAGTGGAAATTGGGCATATCTACCAACTATTCGATGAGATTCCAATACCAAGAAAACATCAAACATCACAAAAATGAGTAGAATTTTATATCAGCAGTGGTTGGGAAATTATAGTGGTATCAAAGCTTGTTTTCCTTCCAACCTGAGGGGTAAATAATGAATCATATCCTCATATTTTTCTGGTACATTAAGTGACTTAGGAAGATGGGAATAGATCAAGAGTTCATGGAAGAATTTTTACAATCTCATTGGAATATCAAAAGAATCTATCAACAGATCCTCTACAGTGGTTGAAGCCATACTTATCAGTTGGGGAGAATAAGAAGAAGAATGGATTCAAATATGAAGTATTTGGTGAAGAAAATACCTCACTTCATGATGAAGGTTTGATAGAACCTGAGGTTGAATTTTTGGATGCACATGATGAGGGTGTATTAGCACCCAAATATGATGACGATTTGGTGTTGGATGATTTTCCCTTGGATTATGATCTAACTTATAGGGAGTCATGAATGAGGAATGATGAAGAGGAAGTTGGGAAGCTTACACATGATCTTCATATGGAATTGCATTTGGCACATATTTCATCATTTCAGTCATCTATGGTAATCATGAAACATGAGGATGTTGGTAGTATTTATGGCTTTATGGAGGAGCTTCTTGTGATGGGTAAACACGAGGAGCATTCATATTTGCATGGGATGGATGAGATGTATGGCTTAAATAATTCTGATTATACACATAGTCTACATCTTCAAGATCAAAAGCCACTTCTTTTGGTGAGCCCATTTATAGCTCAAGTCATAACTGTATATGGGGAAGTTGAGCATATACCTTGTGGACCAGCCATTAGGGAGGTATATGCACCCACTTATTGTGGGAATGGGTATATTGAGTATGTGGACACATCAGTATGGGATTGTGGGGATATTCCTTCAGAGAGACTTCTTGACAGGTAATTCGAGCATACCATTGAGTTTGGATTGTCTAGGGACAAGAAGTTTATAGATGAGATTCATCGAGAAACATGTTCCTTGAAGATTGATCTTTGATTGGGATATCACCAGAATACTTATGGGTGTCTTTATGGGAACTGTGAGTTCTTTGTCATGCCATTGGGGTTGAACAACATACTTTCCACCTTTCAGTCTCACATGAACCCCATATTCACACTGCAACTATAGGATTTTATGTTAGTGTTATTTGATGATATCCTCATGTACAACATGACAAGGGAGGATCATTTGAGATAGTTGGATGAGACCTGGGGCATGATGGAGAGCATAGTCAGGCAAGGGACATAGATATTTATTTTTGGTTAGGAAATCATTAGGATAGGGACATGAAGTTTGGAATGACATATGTTTTATATTATAGTCATGTGAGAAGTGCGTAGGATGTACAAACACATCAAGAGGTGATCCATGTTATATTGGATTGGTTCAAGTGGATTTTAGTTGATTGAAAGTCCCACATTCTTGTTGAATATTCCAATAATTGGTTTGGTTGTGAGTTGATGGAGGGTAAAATTTAGGATGACAGGGACACAGTGGTAGATGATATCATCTACTACATAGGTATCATATACTATGTCCATGAGTCCACACTTAGGGGGGATATCATGAAGGCTATGCATGATACACCCTTAGTAGGGAATCCTGGGTACTTTCAAAATTACCAGTAGATCAGAGAGAGGTTCTCATGAAAGGGCGTCGAGGATGATGTGTGGATACATGTGAGGGAGTGCATGACTTGTCAGCAAAACGTGTTAGAACATACATATCCAATAGGATTATGGAATTCTACACTTATTTCAGGACAAAGGTGGGAGAGTGTGTCAACATATTTCATCACAGGTATACCAAAGGTGCATGATAGGGAATAAATTTGAAGAACTTCATTAGAGTATGAGGCACCATAGATATAAGAGTGGATCTTTAGGGAGGTCTTTAGGCTCCACAGGTTTCCTGACTACATTGACCATGATCAGGACAACATAGTTCTCAGGACATTTTGGAAGGATTTGTATAGATTAGCGGTAACAAAGTTGATCTATTTATCATAGTTGGAGTCGGTTGGTATGAGGCATAGCGGAATTATCATTTGGATGTGGGTTCTAGGAACTCATATGATTGATTTGTTTCATTTTTTGGACGCTCCGAGAGGATATGATGGGGTGCATGTTATATGGCAGGATATATTTGCTTTTTCGATACCCAAGAATGGGTATGACAGTGGACTTGTAGACTTTGATTCCACTCATGCGCATATGTAGGATATGATCCATAATAGTGGGGTCAAGTATTCTAAACATTACAGCTTGGGGTTCTAGGAGTGGAGGATGCATTCTAGGCATAAGGTCCAACCACTTATGATCAGAGTGGTGCAACGTCAACATGGTGGGTTCCTTTTGAGGCTAGCTTGGAACCCTGAGATTTCATGGGTTGATAGTTTGGCAGTTGGTACAGATGGGAGAGTAAGTTTTTATTATCAGGAGTACATTTCTATAGGGAATTGGATTGGCTTCCTAGGAGGGAAATTATATGTGGGATGGACTGATCCTTTACAGTATCTGATTGATATCTTGATCGATGGCCTTCAGAATGTCTCTTGTGTTAGTACCTTGTAGGACAATTATTTTAGTTGAGGGTGATTCACATCTTCTAGGTTGGTTTGGGACCCTCAGATCATCCTCAGTTTTAGTTTGGTTAATTTTATTGATCGTAGGGTTTTGATGACATTGCTTGAGGACAAGACATATTTGGGAAGGGAGGACTGTAATGTCCCCATTTTTGGATTCCTCTACTCTGTAGTTGGAGGTGACCTTCTGGGTTTATGTCAACCTAACAAGAGGAGTAATTTGAAGTTAACAATGAGATCGTTCCATTTGGAGGATTTATATTATTATTTCAAAGGTCCTCTTATCATATTTCATCATCAGGATCATCCATGTGTAGTAAGATTTTGATTTCATTGGATTTCCACCATTCCCATAATTTGGGAGTATTACTAAGCATAATTTAATGGATTTCACTAAGATTGTCATTTTAATAAATTATCTAGGAGGGTTACCTTATTGAAACATCTCGTTGGAACTGAGATGAATATCACTAAAGGTTGGGGTGATGAAAAGTGACTTCCAGTACCCGAATTTTTTTGTAAATTCAAATAAATTACTTTTAGAGTAAAAAGGTCTAATAAATTAATAAAGTGATTCTAGAGTAAATATTAAAGATGAATTAAAAAGTCACTTGAGGAGAAAAAGGTGAAAAGGGGTATAAATAAGAGATAGGGGATCATTTTCACTCATTATGTTGATGATTATTTGATATTTTGATTTGGAGATCTCTCAGATCCTTTGAGGTTCGGAGGAAACTCTTATTTGGACTGGTTTTGGTGCTGAAATATTCCACCCTAGCTAATCAGGTTTTGGTGGTGAGAGATCCACCCTAGCCATTTCAAGGGGAAGATAAATTATATCCTCCACTTGGAGTCCATTATTGAGGATATCTATTCACCTTGGAAGTAGATTGGGGTTTTTAGAGATTATATCATTTTTGGAGGATGTTGATTTGTTTATTGTTGAAGTTTTGGGGTTTGTGGAGTCATCTTCTTCTTGTGGAGGGGAACACTTGCCTTGTGGAAGTCATATTGATTGAAGGGAGGCCTTCATATTTCTATGGAGGTCATATTCATTGAAGGGAGGCCTTCATATTTCTGTGGAGGTCACTCTCTTCTTGTGGAGGGCCACATTTGGCTAGAGGAGACTATGTTTTTCTTGGAAAGGTTGATTTCTTTTGTCATGGGGTGGCGAGCTTCACTTGTGGTGACTTATTTCTTTGAGAAAGGGAATTTCATAGAGGTTGTTACAGAGTGAAAAATTGAAGCAAGTCTGTAGGAGATATCTTAGCACCATTCTCCCATTTCATTATTAGTTTGTGGCACAAACAAGGGGGGTCAAACCAACTCTTTGAGGCTACTCCATCATGGTCATTCTCAACATTTTGGAGGAATATTATAGTGTTATCTTCTCATATTTTCTCAGATCTACCCCAGTGTATGAAACAAGTCATAATTTTGGATATATATGATATATTTACTTCTTGTTCTAGTTGTTGTTGCAACAGTCTAAATAAAGTCCATTTTGTGTTATCTTATGTAAGCATTTTTTCTTATTTGAATGCAAATACAATTCCTGGTGTCAAAATGTATTATTATGGGAATGTTATGAAATTGTTTGACAAAAACTCCTAAACCAAAACATCATTGATACACAAGCATATCAACACCAAAAAAAAAAACATTACAACATCCAATAAAGGGGACTTACAATGAGTTTTGTGGTTGATATCCAAGTGTTTGAAGGAAGTGTCAAACTAAGAAACCACACAACAATCATTAAATTACAACAATAGTAAGTAGAAGGTGTTATTAGTGGAAATTAGAAATATCTACAAACTATTTGGTGAATTTCCACTACCAAGAAAACATCAAATCATATCAGAATTGAGTATAATTTTATATCAGCAGTCATTGGGACATTACAAAAGATCCCAAGACACCTTGATGAATAATGTGGATGAAATAACCATGATTTCCTCTAACTTGCAGATGAACCAAATCAATTAATGAGAGGGGTTGGTATTTGAATGACCAACCACCCTCCTAATGAATACATGTATGGAGAGTTGATGGAGGGAGATGGTACTTCCACCTCATTTCCAGTAATGCCCAGATTTTCTTTTGACAGAAGAAACAAGGATAGGTCGAGAACCTTCCAAGGGGTATTGAGTATAGGGAATGCACAAATGTATAAAACAATAGAGGAAAAAGAGGAGAGATGAGAGGTTTTGGTCTCAAGGGGAACACAGTGAGAATGCACAATATCTGTAGGTGAAAGCATGAGAATGTGAAAGAGAGTCAAAGAGAGAGAGAACATTGAGTTTTGCATTTTGGAGGTTTGTAAAAGGCCTGAGGAACAAAAAAGATATGAGAATCCCCTGGTCATATCATGGACTGGAGCGGGGGTGGTATGTTGTTGAAATGACTGATTAGCAAAGCCTATGGTTCGGTGGAAAAGCACTCACCCATAATCAGTTGGTTGGCTACAATATTGTAAACAAATAAGTAGTTCTTATACTCTATGTGAATGGATTTAATTAAATGGTTGGATGTATGTATTTGTGTTATGAATTTGTGTGCCTAAATTAATGTTATTAAATATTATGTCTTTGGAAAGCTATTGAAATTGAGTGAGGGTAAAACTGTATGGATGGTTGTATCATGTGATTGTATTTAGGGATAGTTATGCCTACAAAAATTGGAGTGAACCCTGGTAATAATCACAAGAGTATTATGTTATATAACGTGAAATTATGAATGTTTGTACCATTAATGGAAATTTACAGCTTTAGTAAGAACCTGTAGATAAAATGAAGGAATAAATTTCAAAAATTGAGTTAATAGGATTGACTGCAATATCCCCTTAAGGAACGACTACTTAATTGTATCGATGGTATGAGTACGACCACTATAGGCTGATAAATCTCATGTTTTCCTCTCCTTGACTTAGAATGTATGTGAGCAATCAAATCCTCTATTGAAATTCATGTAGTAGGATTATTTATTGTTGTAAATATATTAATATCCCAAGGAAAATGAGTTAATAACCTAGCAGGATAACATTACACAAGGATGCAAAAATGATAAATCCCAAAATGAAAAATAGAACTGGTTTGAACTCCTATGTGAATCATGAGAAATAGTCGTCATTGGATCGGTGGGGAGGTTGAATGACAATAGTCCGATCATCATAGTTAACTGAGATTCAGAGGTGAATTCCTCGCTTAACAGGGCTATTAGGGTATCGGATCTTCGGAGTGCCATAATTCCTATTTGGCAGGCCTTGGAAAATAATTGATACATCGATACCCGGGGACAAGGTTCTAGTGCATGGTTCCACATCCTTTACTGTTGAGAAATATTGGTCGTCTATCATGAGTGGGAGCCAATATTGACCATTCCCTGGGAGTTGGGAGTCATTCTACGAATTAAATTTCACCCATTGAAACATTGTTTAATTCAGGGTGTATGTTGGTAATCAAATCGATGAGGAGGATGAAGTCGACCATTAGATGATCAAAGGAATGGGATTCAGGGTAATGGTATAGATTGCCCAAAATATTGGATCCTTGGATTACCAAGAGATCCTTTATTGTAAGAAATTTAAAATAAACGAGATGTCGATATCCGGGGAGCAGGGTTCCAACCCTTGGTTTCATGCCTTATCCTTTAAACATGAGGAGGGAGAAGGTGACATCCTGATGACCTGTGTTTCCAATGTAGTTTCCAAGGTGTCACAGGATTGAAATTTATCCACACCAGGTTCATGGGAATGTCAATTGTGGGCCTTGAAAAGATTACGCCCTTTACATCGATTCCCTAGAAACATTGGTCATTAGATATACTGGCTGAGAGATAACAACCATAGATATTTGTAATAAGGTTAGTAGGGGAAATGACACCAATATATGGAGGTATCATACCCCCTAGATATCGGAAGGGATCGAGTGGAAGGGATTTCCAAACCTAGTATACTTGAATATAGAGCATGATTTCGGGGCGTGGTTCTTCTCATCCTTCGGACTATCAGAAGTTCTTCCCCAAGCTCATTCACACCAAGGGGTCTCGATATATTGATACCTTGGGGAATGGTTCCAAAAAAGGTTCCATCCTTCCTATGTTATCTTTTGAGTGGGGAGGATGACATCAAATGACATACACAAACCAATAAGATAAGGATATGTGTCAACACCTGGTTAGTTAAGTTATTATGCTTGTGATGATGTGTTTATAAATAACCCTAAATATGGAATACAACTTGGAATGGAATTCCTTCCCCACATTTATCTCCTTCTTTCTTGGGATGTGTGTGTTGATGTACGTTCCAATGCAACCTCTCTCTTGGATGCTTACCTCAATTGCCTAGACTACAACATTTTGGTTATGTTTTGATGTGACTTGATTCAGGACATGGAAGATTTGTTGTGATATGAAAAATTGTTGGCTGATTTTTTCTTGCAAAGGATGATCAATAATGGAGTCTGCACGCTTGAAAATTTCAAAGAAATCTCTCTCGTCGATATTGATGAAGAATTTTTCTTGATGTGATCCATTGCTCGCGATGATGGAGAGATAGGAAGAATAAATCGCTACTCTCTTATGGACAATGGATTCTCATGGACATTAGTGATTTTTGATGGTGGATGATCATCAATTGTTGCTCAATGCTCACACAAAATGTTCTAGAAAACACTCTTGTGGAATGCTATTAATTGTTGATGTTGTTCTGGCACATTAAATATGGACGTTGATGAAGATCCTCTCTTGATTGTTCATGGTCTTCTATATACTATGATTCCAAAGAAGGATACAATCAAATATGCGCCCCTGTGATGAAAAAAAATAATATTAGAAGAATTTTCTACTTGTAGATAATGTTGGTTGAAAACACTCCACCTGTAAAGCTATTGCAATAGAAGAGTCAACTTGAGGAGCGAGATTAGTTTAAATATAGATAGAAAGAAAATTCCAATGCATGAAGAAATTATGATAGCCTTCACTAAGAACTTAGAATAAAATTTAAAGTGATGACCATCCATTTAATTGATGACGTGCTCCAAGACAAGAAAGAGGAACATTAGAAGCCATGGAATTTCTCACATTTTTTGGTTGGATAAGCATAGTCGCCGAAAATTTATTTTGTTTGGAATTTCTTGGGGGATTTTCGAATATTTCCCTTTCAAAACTCAGTACAAAAAAATTCACTTTAT
Source organism: Picea engelmannii (assembly GCA_009831015.1). NCBI lineage: Eukaryota > Viridiplantae > Streptophyta > Pinopsida > Pinales > Pinaceae > Picea > Picea engelmannii. The sequence continues at coordinate 108,473 of ML807855.1, forward strand.
GAATGCAAAGAGTTCAAATTTCGGTTCAGAAGGGAGTCGATCAATGGTTCACATGGAGTCGACTAGTGGGTGGCATTTCAAATTTCCTGCAGTCAACCGGTGGTTGGTTTGGTGTGTTAAATATAATGTAACCTCAACAGTATGACTGTACACTGCCAGTTATCCTATCCAGTTGTACTATCATTTCTTGATGTTCTTGATTTGCTTGAGCCTATTTAGCTCAACTCTTTCCCTTTTCTCAATGTACTTTTTTCTCATATACTCAATATACTGAATACTATTTATGCTTTGCTCTTTCTCTGTATTCTCTGCTTCTCATTTTATCATGGTATCGAAGATTTAGATGTAAGCCTCTTCACACAGTATAGAGAGTAGCCCGATCCTAAGCATCGAAGAGTTTAAACTATTAACGAGAGAACAAGATGTGAGATTCTTCACAAAGATTGGAGAACAATGTGCAGTCCAAAATACGCTCTAAAGATCACTGTAGAAAGAAAAAATGAGGAAGTAGAGCGCAATACGCTCGAAATAATCGTGAGCATTTAAAGATTCATGAAAGATTCATGAAGCAGAGTTGTAGAGGGAAGAAACAATTAAAGATACGTGAGTTCTTTACAGAATTCATGAAATTCTTTCTTCCGGAGAAGATTCTGTGAGAGATGAAAACGACAAGTAGACGTAGACATAAGATCGGTTCTACTAACAGATCTGAGGCATCAATCAAGCTCATAAAGGATGAGGAACATGTAGAAAAGGTGAACACGTTTCAGTCGTTATATCAAGGCGAAAGAAACAATGACCGTCTGATCAAGAAAATGTGTGCATGTTTTAACTGCCAAAGGTTTTCAAATTTCACAAATTTGGTGATGTTCGTGCAATGGTTGCAAAGCAACAAAACTCTCGAAACCCAGGATTCTGAAGTTAAGATCTTAGCCGTTCATTTTCTAAGACTTAAGGAATGTTGGATACTCCAAAAATTCACAATTCGGCACCTCGCTGACTTCGAGAGCAAGAAGGTCAAAGAAAACACTTGCTTGAACTCACGATGTGTGAAATCGAGATTTGATCATGATATTCCATCAAGGAGGACACATGGAGAGATCTCGACATTTTGTAGGGTGTAAAGGTTAGAGAACAAGGCGGTGAGAATTCAAAAATCGCGAAAACATGACTCGATCTGAGCCTTTGGATCAAGAAATATAGTGAGTCGTCGATCTGACACGATTGGGAACTCGAGAATCGGGAGGACAGAGGTTCGCCATCCTCTGAGTTCATGAAGCACAAAACCTCAACTCGATCGCAATAATTGATCAAAGAGAGGACTAGACTGTTGATCTAGTGCCATTGACATTTCGTGGATTGGGAGAATGGAGGTGCAAGTCATTTGAGTTCGCGAAACGCGAAATTCTCACATCATATGAACAGTCCATTGGAAGGGACGCCTGGCGAGCATTCATCACTTCGCTAAATCGTGACTTGAAGGATTCAAATAACATAGTTTCAAGAACCTATGATACACGAAATCATGAAATAATCACACTCATTGATCGAGAAAACATCTAGACCATCGATCCAGCGCCATCGCGATTTTGGAAATCGGGAAATCAGAGGTGATATTTTAGTGAAATCACGATATGAGAAAGTCTGAGGTGATCTGAGCCATTAGATCATGGAAGAATCGGGACCGTCCAATTGGGAGCTCTGAAATTTCAGAATTTCGGGAGTCGGGGAGTTAGGTTTGGCTCACTTGCAAAGTCCTGACATGCGAAATCGTGACACGCTCGAAGATAAGCCCCCCGGTCATAGCTGAGGGTCACATCAGGAGAATTTAAGGGAGGATCTAGGGAATGGTAACCCATTTCATTATTTTAGGAACTGGAGGACCCGGGGTGCCTTGTAACGGAAGTCCCAATACACGAACCCCGAAATGCTTGTTTTTTAGTCCACAGTCACATGAGAAGCTAAACTTGAATTTTTTCTTTTGGCTCTCGAGTAAACTCAGTAAGACCGAATCCACCATAAGAGGAGCTATAGTTGTTGCAGTTTCAAAATAATAGAGTTCAGAGCTATGAATCAATAGATCTTGCGCTCGGATAGTCAAATCCAGCCAGATCAAATTCAAAGAAGTAGTCTACACTGCGTATTTCGGTCTAAAGTCACTTCAAGAAATTCGAAGACTCAATTTTCACACAGGAATCAAGTAAACATGAAATCCTATTTCTTAATTTAGTTTTTTTAATTCTTTAAAGATGTCCACGTCTAGCAATTTAGGACCAACTCAAGGACCGATTCTTCTTTGAAAGAATTATGAGTTTTGGTCTCTTTGAATGAGATCCTTCTTACAAGCACAAGAGTGTTGGGATCCAGTGGATCTTGGATATGTGGAACCAAATCTAGCAGACCTTGCTACCATGACCAACCAACAGAGAACTTCTCAGGCAACACAAAGGAACAAAGAAAATAAGGAAAAATTCTAGATTCAAAATTCAGTGGATGACTCGATTTTCTCAAAAACCACAAGCATTGTTACCTAAAAACAGGTCAGGGAAATCCTTAAATCATCCTACCAAGGAAATGACAGGATCAAAATAGTTAAACTACAGACCTTGAGGATGCATTTCGAGACTTTAAAAATGACAGACTCTGGAAATGTTGATCAGTTTATGACCAGAGTCATGGGAATTGCAAACCAAATCAGATTGACTGGTGAAGCCATCCCTGATCAATGTATTTTTGAGAAAGTCCTTAGAAATTTACCAAACAAATTTGAAATGGTCATTACAACAATCCTTGAATCCAAGGATTTGTCAAAATTTTCAATAGATGAATTAATGGGCTCTTTGTTGACACATGAGACCAGACTGCATCTCACAAATGAGTCAATCACCAATGCCTTCAAAAATCAATTCTCTTTCAATAGAGGGAGAGGTAGAGGAAGAGGCAGAGGTCACCAAGGAAGAGGGAGCAGTCTAATTAACCCTCACTCAAGTGGAGGTCACAGACAACAGAACTTGAATCAAACTTTCCAAGGTCACAGACAACAGAACCAAAATCAGAATTTCCAGCCTCAAAGAGGTAGAGGGAGAAGATCAAATGACAAATCAAGCATACAATGCTATTACTGCAAAAAGTATGGGCACTATGAATCTGAATGGAGGAAGAATAAAATAGATCAACCTTCAGGTAGAGCACATATCTCACATCATGAAGGAGAAACCTCAGAAGGTATGTTTCTCTCATGCCACAAGACTGAAGAACAACATAAAGATCTTTGGTTGTTGGACAGTGGATGCAACAATCACATGACAAGTAAAAAAGATTTTTTTTCATGCATTGATTCCTCAATTTCCTCTGATATTACACTTGGAAATGACTCTTTAGTCAAAGTTCAAGGAAATAGAACTATACCTATTCTTACTAAACAAAATGTAAAGAAAGACATAAACAATGTCTATCATGTTCCAGATTTGAAACATAATCTGTTAAGTGTAGGAAAACTTATTGAACATGGCTATAAGGTACTTTTTGAGGGAGCATCATGCAGGATATATGATAAAACCCCCAGCAGAAAATTGATTTCTGAAATCCACATGACTCAGAATAGGATGTTTCCACTGACCCTCGGAACTACAAATATGATCCAATAATATGCACAAAGTGCATCCACCCCAAATGAAACTCTGCTTAGGCATACAAGATTTGGAAATCTACCCTTTCAAATTCTAAGTCTTCTACAGAAGCACTCCATGGTCAAAGGTCTCCCTATTTTTAAAGAGGAAAATCCCCCATGTGCGTCTTTCACTCGAGGAAAACATAAGAGAACTAGTTTTCCACAGTCCTCCACTCAAGCCCAACAACATATCGAACTCATTCACACTGACCTATGTGGACCAATGCAAAAGATTCAATAGGTGGTAGCTTTTATTTTCTAACGGTTATTGATGACTTTAGAAGGAAAACATGGATCTATTTTCTCAGATACAAGTCTGAAACTTTTGAAAAATTCAAAGAATTCAAAGCTGAAGCTGAAAAACAGAGTGGCCAATATATCAAAACTCTTAGGTCAGATGGAGGAGGAGAATACAACTCCAACGAATTTGCAACTTTCTACAAATCACAAGGCATCATCATGCAAACAACATCCAGGTCTACTCCACAACAGAATGGAGTGGCTGAAAGGAAAAATCAGACAATAATGAACATGGCAAGAAGCCTACTCAAAGAGAAATGTCTGTCAAATACTTTTTGGGCTGAATTCGTAGCATGCTCAGCTTATCTTATGAATAGATCTCCAACCACTAGTCTCAAGATGAAAGTCCCTCAAGAAGCATGGAGTGGGACAAAGCTAAATGTTGCTCATCTCAGGACATTTGGATGCATAGCATACGCTCACATCCCTTCCGAATTAAGGAAGAAACTCGATGATAGAAGTGAGAAATGTATCTTTACTGGATACAATGAAACATCAAAAGCCTACAAACTCTACAATCCAATTTCAAAGAAACTAATTCTCAACAGAGTCGATGTAAAATTTCTTGAAAATCAACTCTAGAATGAATTTGAAAAATCAACAAATGGACAGTCGTGATCCATTACTGTCACTTCCTGAAGACATAGAGAATTTAGGACATCAAACACATCAGGTTTCTCTTCCAAGAATGAAGGTACAAGGACAATCTGAAAAATAATAGGATAACTCAACTTCCAGCAAAGACTCATCCTCTGAACTTCCAAATCAGAGAACTCGAAGTTTGAGAGAAATCCATCAGCAGTTGGATGACATTGAATAACATAATTTTTTTGCATTAATGTCATGTCAACCTACATCTTTTAAAGAAGAAGCTAAGGAGCCTCATTGGGTTCAAGCCATGAACCAAGAGATTGACTCCATTGAGAAGAACAAGACATGGTATCTTGTTGATCTGCCTAGAAACAAGAAGAGTATTGGTGTCAAGTGGGTTTACAAAACTAAACTCAGTGAAAATGGACAGATTGAAAATAACAAGGCAAGACTTGTTGCCAAAGGATTCTCACAACAACCAGGTATTGATTATGGTGAAAATTTTTCTCTAGTGGCAAGGTTGGACACTGTAAGGACTCTCTTGGCCATAACAAACCAACACAAATGGAAAGTATACTAGATGGATTTCAAGTCATCTTTCCTGAATGGTTTCTTAGAAGAAGAATTTTATGTCGATCATCCACCTGGATTTGAAGTCCAAGAGTAGCCAGCCAAAGTGTATCGGTTGAAGAAAGCCTTATACGGCTTAAAGAAATCTCCACGAGATTGGTACAACACAATTGACACTTACCTGATCAAAAGTGGTTTTAGCAGAAGCCAAAATGAGCCAACTTTATACACCAAATCGGATCAGCATGATAAAATTCTGATTGTATGTTTATATGTTGATGACATCATATATACTGGAAATCTTGAGTTAACCAATTTTACACATGCCATGAAATCTGAGTTTGAAATGACAGATCTTGGCATAATGAAATATTTTCTGGGAATTGAGGTTGATCAATCAACCAAAGGCATTTTTGTCTATCAACAAAAGTATGCAACAAACATCATCAAAATATTTTGCATGGAAGATTGCAATCCAGTAGAAATTCCTATACCCCTAGGCACAAAATTGAGCAAGATGAAGGCCCTACAGTGGACCCTACCTTGTCCAAAAGTTTAGTAGGCAGTTTGTTGTATCTTACAACCACTCGGCATAATATAATGTATACAACCAACCTTGTTTCTAGGTTTATGGAATCCCCCAAAGATTCTCACTGGAATATGGAGAAAAGGATTATGAGATATGTTGCAGGCACTCTCAATTTTTCCTTAAGGTACACTCAATCTGATGATAAAAATATCTTTGGTTACACAGACATTGATTTTGTAGGCAGCCTAGATGACAGAAAGAGCACCTAAGGACATGTTTTTCACCTGGGCGTGACCCTGATTTCATAGGCATCAAAGAAGCAACCCATTGTATCGATATATTCTACAGAGGCAGAGTATGTCGTTGCTACCTTAGTTTCCTGTCAAGCTATGTGGATGAGAAGAATATTGAATGATATGTCACATACAGAAAAGGAGCCAACTCTTATCTTCTGTGACAACACCTCAACAATTTCTCCATCCAAAAATCACGTGTTTGAGAAGAAAAGCAAACACATTGACACTGACTTTCATTGCATCTGCAAGCTCATCAATAATGGTGACATTGAACTTAAATTTTGTGACTCTTGAGATCAGCTCGCAGCTATTTTTACAAAGCCACTAAGAAAATCCATTTTTTATTTTCAGAGACAGCACTAGGGAATTATCAGTGTTGATGATTGTAACTGTTGATTTTAAGAGGGAGTGTTAAATATAATGTAACCTCAACAGTCTGACTGTACATTGCCAGTTGTCCTGGCCAGTTGTACTATCATTTCTTGATGTTCTTGATTTTCTTGAGCCTATTTAGCTCATCTCTTTTCCCTTTTCTCAATGTACTCTTTTCTCATATACTCAATATATTTAATACTATTTATGCTCTTCTCTTTCTCTGTATTCTTTGCTTCTCATTTTATCATGGTGTTGAATGGTGCATTAAAAATGGAGTCATAGAGAATGGTGATGAAGATGGAAGATATACTACTGAATTAATTGGTAGTGATTATCTCTATCATGTTCGACAAGATTAATGTAGTCGATGAAGAATATAACTTGAAGAATAGTCTCCCAGCCCCCCCCATTTTGTTGATACCATGAAGACGATCAAGTGCTTCCCTATTATTTCTAGAGACTCAGTTGGTCCAACCCTAAAGATACGATGAAATAAATGCAAAATTCAATATGAAATAATCTTCCCTAGGATGAAAATGTTTCTTGGGCCCTTGATATCCTATTTTGAATATGCGTGTGGAATTTCCTTTGTCCCTTGATCGAAATATGTATTAATGAAGAAAATCAAAGTATTTGGGCATGAAGAAGTCGACAAGTTGAAAAAAAAATTACTTACCTTATTATTAAGCCAAACACATAGAGAAGAATGACTAACTTCCTGACAATAATGAATTTAACCAGACATCGACTATGGAGAAGCGGTTGACTAGGTCGACTGACCTATTCCACCTAGTTGATTTCTAATTTGACGTATGGTCGACTTGCAGATGTTGAATATTTCAAATTGGACAGTGTGCGCTACAGAAATTTAGTTGGATCTCAAATAGAGTATTCTCGGGGGGTTAGTACTCGATTTCCAGTTAGTGAGGTGATAGTATGAAAAGGAAACAAGCCAAGTTCCAACACTATTCGACTAGAGGAAAGAGAAAACCATATCGAAATGTGCCTAAAAACTAATTATCATGGCTAACTTATTCAAATTTATGAGAAGAATGAAATGAATAACAGAATGAATAGAATAACATAGAGATACAAAGAACAACAACATATATCCAGTGAAGAATAACTTATTAAATAAATAAAATAGTCTTTAATTGTAAAATTGTAGAACTGAAAACAACTTGCTCGAATGGTGGTAGCTTTCTATAAGAAGAGATGTGGATGCTAAGCACATCCATATGAGAAAAATGATTACAATGAGGCTCCAGAGGCATTTTTAACATTAATAATGATTCTAAAACCATATACATCAAAAAACCTAACCCTAGGAGATGAACCACCAAACGTTATGTGGGCCCTAATGGGTAAGTTGGTACCTCAACTTGCCGGAGTCTTAACTTTTGCATACGACCTTCGTTTTAGGTGTGTGATAGCCCGTTGGAAAGGTATTTTCAAGAGATACACATTATTTCATCAAAATCTAACACTATCTATAGTTTGACTATGAAAATCCAAAAACAAACATTGTTTAGGGCCCCAAAATAGCCATGGAAGTACAAAAAGATGTACTGACATGACAACTTCCAAAATAAGCCAGTTGGAATAGGTGGGAGGCCACCAATATCCACCTAGATGTTGTGCATGGCTTCAAGATGGCCCCAGAAGTGTAGAACCCATAATTACAAATACATTTCATCATTACAAAGAAACATGTTGAACTAGAAATTGTCAAGAGGACCTAGTTGGAATAGGTGGGCGGCCACCAATATCCACCTGGATTAGTCTTCCCTCCTTAGGCATAAATGGTCTCCATTGCATTGATTTCCCCAATCAAGTGAGGAAATTTATTTTGAATTTGGCTATGGGTGAGCCACTTTCCTTGGTGTAGGAGTTGCCCTGCCTTGACAACCCGATAAAGTTGGAGCCTCTGTTGGCATGTGTCCTCACTACTACATATTGAAAAATTTGCAATGACTACTTGCATGGAAAGTACCCTTTCATCACACAAGTGAAGATAAAGAGTTGAATTTTTCAATTTTTTTTTAAATCCAGCCTACATTCATCGCTCTTGTGATGAAACCAAATGTATGTATCAAGAGCGATGAACGTGAAGACAATGGACTATCGTCGCTCTTGCAACGACCTTTGGTAATTTCCACAAGAGTGATGATTACCATTAACCATTACACTCTTTGACAAAGTCAACATTGATCGTTACAGTGTTTGACAAAATCTACATTGACTTGGTCAACTTTCGCCGCTCTTGCGACGAACAAAATATCTATAAATATTTTGAAAATTATGAATGTTGCAACAACTTTCTATAACAACGACGGTTTAGAAAGGATATTTTTGTGTGGAAGAATGTCATAGAATATTAGAGGTGGGAAAAAAGTAAAGAGGGTGAAAAGGGTGATGGTAGATGTTATTTCCCTTGCAAAATATGTTGCACTATAATTCTTGTAAGAATTTTAATAGAAACAACTAAAAAACATTGTAGGAAATATGGGCACATTGATGGGGGATCAAATGAATATCACCCCGTGGTAATTATCTATATATTCATTATCTATTTTTATATTTTTGATTTTATAAAAAATATATATGTGTATATATTTTTTGAATATTTGTTATACACACTAATTTTGCATGATTGTTTGTAATTATAAAGTTAGAGTTATCCTCTAACATTCTGCAAAAATTTGCACCAAGTAGTAGTAGAAATGATGTTGTACAATTTGAGGAACATGATCAAGCAAATGAGGATCTCATGGAAGAAGATGATGGGACAAATCAAGTTAATGATCCCATGGAAGAAGATGATGGGACAAATCAAATGAGTCAAGATTTGTTTGCTCAGTCGGATGAGGATGGGGGAAGTGATGGTATTTATGATGAACCTCTATTAGAAAAGGCAAATAAACGACTTTATGAAGGCTCAAGAGAAGTTATTCTCCCCACTACATTGTTGCTAGTGAACTTAAAGGTTATGAATATTTTTTCAAACACATGTATGAAACATATCCTAAGGTATGTAATATGTTTCATATCATATACATAAATGTTGACTTTTTTCTATTATTTTTAGTGTTAATTAATGTGTAAAATAAGAATGCAATTTTTACGATTAATATTCTTTACATTAACTAGTTATTTGTTATGTTGTA
>ML807855.1:130537-156319 GCA_009831015.1 Picea engelmannii
ATAAGTGATTGTTTGTGTTGGCATTTGAAAGGAAATTTTGCATTGTAGTACAGGGTTGATCTAGAAAAGTTTCTCTCTCTCCCATACATAGGATTCATTGAACGAAAAGTGTTATATTTCATGCTCATCCTTGCATTGTTTGGTTCAGAGTCATACAACATAAGTTTCATTTCTGTTACCTTTGATTAAACAACAACTCTTAAGAACATTGCGTAATCATAAAATTTATTTAGTAACTCTTTTCTAGGGATCTTTTACACCAACATTTAGCTAGGCTAGTGCTTTGGAGTAGGAAGAGAGATACACTCTCCAAAATATCAAAACACACAATAGCATCTTGAGTTAGGGAGTGTTAAATTCCATTTGCAACATATTGTCTTGGGAAGCCCTTCTTACACAAGGGTCAAGCACTAGGTCAGATTGTTGTTGGCAGAGTTACTCACCCTGGTTTGTTGACATCAGTGTATAGATTGTACGTATTACGCGGGTCTCTCAGAGGTATACCCACAATGATGAGTGGAAGCCTTTTGAGTTGATTTCAGGCTAGATACCCTGCCCTTGCATGTGGATCGGACTGTCAACTATTCCCCCAGGATTTACTGTTGTTTGTGGTGACCTTAGTGGCCTATCTCTCTAGGTTCTTACCCAAGGTGACTGTGGAGGGGAAAGTCTTCACGGTACTTGGAATTTACATTGACCAAACTCACTCGGGATCCTTGGAGGGTATACCCATGATTATGTGTGGGAGCCTGCACCAGGGTGTAAGTCCATTAAGAAGTTTGTCATCATAACTTTTCCATCCTAGCCCCACCCCTTCTCATCTCGTTGTTGCGACATTGGATTTCATCACCAACTAGTGGCTTCGAAATTAGAAGGTCTTGTTTGCCTGGTGATTGCTTCCTAGATTTTTGTTTACTAATGTGTGTTGTTTGTTTCTCGAAGTTGACCATAACAATTTCTTCGCGGAGCTTGTCACTTGTTTACAATTGCTCCCCCACATCATTCACATAGAATGCAAGTTTTATCTCCAGATCATCTGGACGATTCTCAACCCTTGCCTACTAGTACACCTGAGGGCTCTCCTCACCAGAGTGAAGTCCCAGTTGTAACCCCACCACACGTGGAAACAAGTGAAGTCTCAGTTGTCACCACACCACAAGTGGAATCAACTGAATCTCTAGAACCTTTTAGAATTACCAATACTAGAGAGGACTATCACATTCGTTGTGGTGAACGACCTTTTGTGCGATTAAATTCTTCTGAAGAAGCAGTTGTTACATCTTCTGAATCAACCATTGGGCCTTTTCCTAGTGTAGAAGGCCGAGATCCTTTTTGGTCGGGTAATTTCCAAAGGGTCCTTTTTGGTACTGAGTCACCTCCAGTTTACGAAATCAACCCTCCTGTGTTTTCCGAGATAGAGACTGTACCAATGAATACCACTTATCACTTTGTTCTCCCTGACAAGATGGCCCATCTCTTGAATACTACGAGTGTCCCAACCGGGATTACTATAGCTGGTCTTTCTCATATCAATACCCAGCGAATGCCTGATGTCAACCCGACACTACCACCCGGTTATCATGCGTTGAATGCTTTGTTGAATGCTTCCAATCCAACACCTCCGCAAACCCCAACTGGTTCTCCAAGTGGTCTTCCTTTTCCTGGGCACCCTATTCCTGATTTTATTCCGACACTCCCTCAATTTCCTTCTGGAATTCCTAATCCTAGTGGCACGGTACCATCCATTACATCTAACTTGTAGGTTCCAGTTGGTGGACAGGGTGGCACCACTCAACTTCCTCTTACCAAACACAATCCACTTACTACATAATCTATGATTGGCAAACAACTTCCGGTTGGAACACCACCTACGATAGGGGGACCAACCCCACCTTTTGGACAAAATATACCTGCAGCTTTGGCCCAGTATTGGAATCAGATGCTACAAAATATTCCTCAAACAACTGGGGGGCAACAGACTATCCCTACTATAGGTCAACCATATCCAGGTATATCCAATACTATTTGGGGTCAGGGTCACAATGCTCAAACTTAGGTCCCTGATCAAACTCAAGGTTATAATCCTTGGAGTTACTATCCTCTCCAACCACCACCGAATCAACCGAGATCTTCCCACTATGGACAGACTGCATACGGTCCTACTGGTTTTCCGACAGGGCTTCCACCCCAAAGTCACCAGTACCCGCAGGTGAATCGACAATTACCTTTTCTTTCTACTTTGGATTTGCCAGATTTGTCTAGGATTCTCAATGATCCTATTTTTCACTCTCCCCAATGGCCTACTATTCCAGCTAATCTTCCATCAGACATTCCTGAATTTGATGGAAAACTAGGAGAGGACCCGAAAAATCACGTGATAAATTTTCACCTATGGTGTTCATCCAACTCATTGATGGATGACTCTATTTGTCTACGTCTTTTTCAACGAACCCTTACCGGTTCTACTGCGAAGTGGTATATTGAATTGCCACAAGGTTTCTTCTCTGATTTCAACACCCTAGCTATGGATTTCCTTACACATTACCAATTACTGATCTGTTATGATACTGGGACTAAGATTTTGACTTCCTTCAAACAAACTAAAGGCACTCATATATCTGATCATATCCATGAGTGGAGAAGGATACGACATCTCATTAAACTTGAACTCCCCGATCAGTTACTGGCCGAATGGTTTACAAAATCCTTTGTGAACGAAATTGGTAAAGACATTGCCATGGGTGGCGTTGTCACGGAAGAGCAGGCTATAAGTCGTGCTCAATATATTGATCTCATTTTTTTTCAAACGGGAACACTTTATGATTTATTACCTGAGTTACCTCGTCCTGGTACTTCCAGCACTTCAACTACTCCAAATGCCTCACATGCAGCTGATGGTGTGATTGGTACTGCCCAAGCCCAATCACATTCTGTTTCAAGCACCAATCCTAAGTCTGCTTCTTCTAATGTTCATAATGCTCCATCTCCTTCCACTTTCACCAGTAAAACTTCTGAGGTGAATGTCGTTCAATCTACCCCGACCGGTAAAAATAAATCTAAAAAGGGGAGAGGCAAGAATAAGGAGGGACAAAATAATAATCAAACAGAGTAGCCTAAAAATACCCCTATTGAAGATCGGGATAAGCACAAACCCCACTACCCTTGCCTTATCTGTGGTGATGATCACTACATGAAGGATTGTCCATGACATGCCAAGGTAACTAAGTTCCTTCAAGGAATGTCCAAACCATCTACCCTGACAGTCTTGTCCCAACCCTTCCTGTCTCAACAATAGGCTCAGTTGGTCATTCATGACCAACCATCTACTTCTACCACATCATATGTTTTGATGTGTACTGGTGATTCTAAGCAAAACAACATTGCACTCACGACTAGAGCCATAGATTATACTCCATCTAAGGAGAAGGTTGACGATTTAACTCCTTCTTTGGTACAACCCTCTCCACCGACTCCACCTACAAACGGTCCTCTTCATCTCGAATGACCAAGCCTTGATACAGTTTTGTGACCCCCTAAGGGTGTTTTTGGGAAATAGGATTTCAATCCTCATGCTCGTGCGGCCCAGAATTACAGTATTTTGGAAGATCTGTCCCAGGTACCTTCAACGATATTAGCCCTTGAAGTCCTTCAGTCTTGTCCTGCACAACGGAAGGCAATGTTGAAAGCTATAGGTGGAATTGATCCAAATGATACAAATTTAATAGTCTTTGACTTGGAATATCACATTCCAAGGTTACCACCTCAACTCGTGTTTCAAATTCAAGTTGTTGTCTCTGACAAGAACATTTCTCGAACTGTTATCGATGAGGGTTCCTCTACATGTGTAATGTATTTTGCTTGTTGGAAAGCCATTGGCTCTCCTCCTTTAAATGAATCACAAAATAATCTGAAAGCCTTCAATGGCTCTGGTTTTAAGCCTTACGGTGTTCTTCCATCATTTCCTGTTACACTAGAAGGTAAGACCGTCCAAGTTGAAGTGGAAGTCTTCGATGCTCCCCTTGATTATAATCTTTTTCTTGGTCGTAGCTGGATAGATTCCATGCGTGTGGTAGTGTCAACACTTTTCCATGTAGTACGTTTTCCTCATCAAGGAAAGGTAGTTACTGTTGACCAACTTGACTTCTTCAATTCTGATACTCACACTGGAAACATGTCGTTTATAGCTAAAACCCCGCCGGGTTACGAGAATGTCGGTGTAGGCCTTTTAAAGGACTCTTCGTTAATGGGTACTTTCCCTATTCCGCCGCCTGATGTTCCACACCCATTTGTTGCTTCTATCAACATGATCTCCACTGTGCCTCATGAACTTCCTGTGTCACATGACCCTTGGATTGTCCCTGACCCTGGAGATCATTTTCGTTTCAGCGACGTCATGCCGTTAAGTCTGGTTGAATTTTCTTATCATGACATTCAATCGACAACACCTTTTACCCCCTCTCTTGATGAGTTGTCTCCCGATCATTTCCATGTTATCTTTCCCACTGACGAGATGATCATGTCCGTCATGGAGGATACCCATTGGGATGATGGGCATCATCGTTCCATACTCTTTCTCGAACAACACACTCTTGAGAACTACCAACGGATTTCGCCTCTTTCGATCGTTGTTGTCATATCGATCGTTCCCGGATCTACACATGATGTGTTTGCCGAAGGGAACCTTAGTAATATCTCTCCCATGATTCCCATTGACATATCCACTAAACCTGAGATAGTTGAAAATTTTCATATTGGAGCTTCGTGTTCTCCGGCTAAAATCGTTACTTATACATCTTTGTTCAAATAATTTTGTGACATCTTTGCCTGGAGCTATGGAGAGATGCCCAGTATCGACCCTACTATTGTTGTACATGATATCAAGACATATCCCGGAGCTAAACCTGTCCGGCAGTGCCTTCGTCCAGTCCACCCACGTAAAGTGGTGGCTATAAAGCTCGAGGTTGAAAAACTTCTCAAAGCCGGCTTTATTTATCCCGTGGCTCTGACAGAATGGGTTTCCAACCCTATTCTAATTGATAAGAAAGGTGGTAGTATTCGTGTATGTGTTGATTATAGGGATATTAACAAAGCCTGTCCAAAAGACAACTTTCCAACCCCTTTCGTCGACCAGATTGTCAATGACTGTGCCGGAAGTGAAATATTCTCTCTCATGGATGGCTTCTCCGGCTATAATCAAATTAACATCGCTCCCGAGGACCAACATAAAACTGCTTTTATATGTCCTTAGGGTACTTTTTCCTATAGGAAACTCCCCTTCGGTCTTAAGAACGTTGGCGTGACGTTTCAACGTGATATGTCTTATGTTTTTCATGATATAAAGCATATCATTCAACCCTATTTGGACGATTTACTAGCTCATTCTTTACGCCGATTCGATCACCCCACTCATCTCCGAGCCACTTGCGTTTGTTGTCGGTTCTATCATATTCGTTTAAATCCTCACAAATGTGTTTTTTGCGTAGAATCCGATCGTCTTCTAGGTTTCATTGTTTCACGTCACGAGATCCGGGTAGATCCTCTTAAGGTTGAGGCGATTCTTAATCTCCCTCCTCCTTCTACACTGCACCAGTTGCAAAGTTTGCAGGGGAAAGCAAACTTTCTTTGTCGTTTCATCCCTAATTACACCGAGATTACTCGTGGTTTTATGTGGCTACTAAAGAAATATTTAGAGTTCATCTGGGATACCGTGGCCAACAATGCTTTCGAGGATTTGAAGTTGTCCCTCACACGAGCTCTGCTTCTCTTTCCTCTGGATTATAGTTGTGATTATTTTATGTATCTTGCTACCTCCGAGTATACTATTGGCATGGTTCTCGTCCAAGAGGATGATGCGCATGATGAACATGTTATTTATTACTTGATTCGAAGTCTCACATCAACTGAAATCAAGTATCAACATGTTGAAAAAATCACCTTGGCTGCCGTTCAAGTTGTTCAACGCTTTCGGCATTATGTCCTCTCAAGGAAAACTATAGTGATTTCTCATTGCAACCCTATGCAACACATTTTGACACGTCAATTTCTAGGGGGAAAATACTCCAAATGGATTGTCATACTCCAGGAGTTTGACTTGGAATTCGATCGCGCAACATCTAAGAAATCCTTAGTTTTTGTTGAGTTGATATGTGATTTTCCTCACTCTACCATGGAAAATGTAGCAGTAGATTCATTACCCGATGAATCTCTTTTCCTTATTAGCACTGACGATTTTTGGTATGGAGATATCATTATATATCTCCAAACCCAGACTTTCCGGCCTACTTTGTCTAGTACTGAATGACGTCGCATTCATTATCAAGCTCGTCAATACATTATTCTCGGCGATACTCTTTACCGTCGGGGTATTGACTCTGTTTTTCGACGTTGTTTGAATTTTGACGAAGACGAGAAAGCTCTGAATGACTGCCATTCTGGAGCATGTGGTGGTCATATGTCTGGGTATGCTGCTGCCCAGAAGATCATATGCGCAGGTTATTTTTGGCCTTCCTTGTTCAATGACTGCATTACTGTCATTCAGAAATGCCATGCCTGCCAGACCTACACTCAAAAAATTCGGTCACATCCTGCTCCTCTTCATCCTGTGGTCTTAGTTGGTCCTTTTGCAAAATGGGGCATTGATTTCCTGACATGTCACCCTCACTCGGTTGGGGGGCATGGTTACATCATTGTAGCTGTTTATTACTTTACAAAATGGGCCAAGGCGATGCCGACATTCAATAATACTGGAAAGACTGTAGCGTTGTTTCTTTTTAACCATGTCATAGCTTGTTTTGGTATTCCCCAAGCTATCATCACTGATCACGGTAGTCATTTTAGGAATTTTATGATGTCGAAACTTACGAAAATGTTGGGTCTTCGTCATGATAACCCAACACCCTATTATCCGCAAGATAATGGCCAAGTCGAAGCAATCAACAAATTTCTTATAACTATGCCTCGACGGATGATAGGAATTCATAAAACAAGCTGGCACACGATGTTGTTTTCAGCATTGTGGGCATACCGGACATCTGTTAAATCCACTACGGGGTTTATGCCTTTTTGATTGGTCTATGGTGTGGAATCCATTCTTCCTATAGAATGTGAGATACCTTCTCTGAAGCTAGCTGTCGAACTCTTACCCAATACTTCTGCTGAAGAAGAGCGTCTATTGTATTTGATGCGATTAGATGAAACTCGACGTAACGCCACCCTAGTAATAGAATCCCAGAAGAAATGTGTTAAGGTGTAGTATGACAAGAATGTCAAGCCTTGCATTTTCTCTAAAGGTGATCTTGTTCTTCTCTATGAACAGGATCGAGATGCATTAGGAGCTGGGAAATTCGAACCAATGTGGTGAGGTCCTTATATTGTTCACAGAGTTTTGGAAAAAGGAGCATATGAGTTGGTCGATTACGATGGTATCCCTTTGAGTGAACCCAGGAATGGGTTGTACTTGAAGAAGTACTATGCATAAGTCATTTGTGCACAAGTACTTGTATTTTTATGTATCATACTTTGTGTGTGTTACTTTAGTTTTCTTTTGACGTTATCTGGTCTCTGCCCTTATGTGACATTGTGTTTGATTGCCAGATGTCAGAGTCTTTGCTACCCTATATTGGCTTCGCTAATGGTTCTAGTCATAGTACTTGGAACCTAGCTTCTGCTGCGTGGGCAATCTATGCCCCAACAAATGAACTTGTATCTTTATCGGGTGTATGCCTTGGCCGTGCCACCAACAACATTGCAGAGTATAGCGTCGTTATTGAATTATTGGTTGATGCTATCTCACTCGGAATTTGTCATTTGGTTGTGTGACTGGACTCACAACTTGTAGTACTACAGCTAAGTAATATCTATTCTATTCGAAGTCCTACTTTGTTACAGGTGTATTTGCGAATTCGCCTCTTGGAACGTTATTTTGATCACATAGAATATCAGCATATTCCTAGATGTCTTAATACATTAACAGATGCATTGGCTAATTATGTATTGGACAGACATTTTAACCATTTATAAATTAAACACATCAAAATTCACACATTATAAAAGTAAACTGGTAGAAACCATCTATATATATAACGATCAAAAGAATTTTTACAACAAAAAAAAATGTGTCCAAAGACCAAAATATCAAAATTTGAAGTTTATAGCTTCTATAAAATGACATCATGGATGACGCTCACGGTAACACACGACTTCCCTAGCAACCCTACGAAGCAGTCGACCCATAGCTATTGATACCCCTACATTGTGACGTTGATCACGTCGTGGAACCTCTTCCAGAGTCATATCTGGAATGTCTGCTGTCAGGCCCTCTAAATTATGTTCCACCACCTGATAATCTTTGGCATACTGTGGTGGTGTTGCTGCTACCTCTCCTCGTCGCTGGATAGGAGAGGTGTCAGGAGGTATATACGGTCCAACATCTGTGTTATCAACAAACATTTTGTGTTAGTCTTTAATATAAAACAAAAACATTTGAATATGACAAAAAAATTCAAAAACATTTAAAAAGAGAAAATGTGTGTACTTCTTACCAAGGTCTCCCCACTGAGCATCCTCAAAAAATGCTAAATCCGGATCTCCTCTGAAATCCAACCCAGAATAAGTGTATTCATCGACCATCAACATCTGGTTTTGAATCTAGTCAAAGAAAATATTGTTGTACTTGACGATTGGTCCTGCCACGTGCCAGGCCATGAGCCGACACCATCTCAGCATTCTTGGATCCCTAGGACCCAGGAAGTCCCACTCAACCTACATTCTAAATACGGGGACCCTCTCAAGGAAGAAGGACACTAACAAAGAACCATACCCAAATTGTTTCAATTCACCTCTCCTGCATTTGGTTAATTGCCTTTTGATACTGTGAATCATAGCATCTGCCCAGTTGAATACTCAAGGCTCAGTACACTTGATGGCGTACTGGAAGTAGCTCTGTAATGCCATATGAGGAGCAAAACTCCTGGCCATCCGAGCTATAGTAAAAGGGATAGTGTGGAGGGTCAAGTCTTGTACCCCTTAGATAGCCACTTTTCATTTTCTCCTCTCAGCTTCGGGTACACATATTGATTGCAGTACTCACTCATCTTGAGCCCACCACCTCTACTATCGGTCAGGCTGACATAATACCCATGCCTGGACAATCTAGTCAAAAAGTATATGTCCTCAATGTCTATGGACAGTGTGTGAGCTCCCACATTGAAAACCTGCTGATCTGGTTCCCACATATGGACCAGGTACTCTAGTAGTCTGACTTGGGCCCTCATGCCCGGGATGGGAAAGTATTTTAAGAGCCCACAATCTCTCAATGCAACTATGGTAGGAGTATGATTCTCGGCATTTGCATTATCCTCTTCATGTTATCTTTCACGCCACTCAAGCACCATGCTTATGGCTATTTATCTGCACAAGGAACATAAAAGGAGGATTAATGATTTTATTCATGATCTAGATCTTTTTCATTGGCTAAATATTTTAAAAAAAAATTGGATTTTGTGATTCTCGTAGTTGCCTCATTTGCACAGTGCGAACACCTCACAGGTGGCTCATGGCTCACCTGCGAGAACACATCATTCTCACAGGCCCCGTATGGGCTGCCTACGAGAATGCCTACGCGCATGTAGGGTTCAAAAAACCACTTGAAACTGAAAAACTAACCAATGAAATAAAAATTTTAAACCATGAAAATGTCAAGAATGAAGAGCTTACCTTAATGCAGTAGACGGCTCGTCGAATGGTCTCCTGTTGCTCTTGAAAATTAATGCCAAACTCAGAGGGTAAAAAGGGGGTTTTGGAGCTCAATAGTGGAAATGTGAAATGATATGGTAAAAATGATTATTTACTCATTTGATTTTTACTATGTCATTTTGGGTTTTTTATGATTATTTATTGATTAAACATAATCCATAATACCAATATGAGTGTAATGAATTGCAGGTGTGATGATGTTGATAATTAAACACAAGGGTATGGACATATTTGTCTTCATTATGGCGTGTTTTTTATTGTTTTTTATGGTTTTTACATAAAACCTCGAGCATCGTTTTTGTCCATTCTTACGCTCGTAAATATAAGAGAACGTGATCGAGAATAGTTTTATCACTTTTTCGGGCTCAACAAGGTTATATGAAAAAGGAACCCCCCTTGGAGTCCTCTTTAAGCTCTTTTCAAACTCTCTAAACATGAAAAGATCGTTGAGCGACCTTGCTATTTTCACGCTCGCTAAAGTATTTGAAATACGCATCTGGTGAGCAATAATTTATCTCTTTCTCAGTCTCGTCCAGACTATATTACGAAAAAGGAACTGAGAGAGTTCTCTTTTAAGTGTTTTTCCAAACTCTGTAATCTTGAAAAACCTTTGAGTTTACTATCTCTGAACTCATTCAACAAACAATGACAGACCTGTGATGGGACCAAACCACTCCTTATTAGGGTTCGTTAAAAATACTCCGAGGGACTCGTCCGAAGGATGAGCTTATATCAACAAGAATATGTGATCCTCTTCAAGCTTGCGTAAAAAATAAAGAGGTACTTGCCAGAAATGGTGGGGGGAAATTTGGGAAAGGGATATGTTTCATCTTCATATTGATTGGCAGTAAGTGTCGCTCTTGAACATGACACCCCCTATTCATCATTTGAACCCGAGTTGGGAAATCCATTTGTCTCTCATTTGATTGATTACAAGGTCATTCATGTGTCGTCTTTGAGTCAACGCTGCCAAATCATTGCTCATGTCATTCATATGTTCAAGAGAAGTCCATCTGAAACCTATATTGAGTTGGCCATCTGCAGTTATCCATTCCCTCCGTGTCGGCCTTCCCTGTGTCCAGTCCAAATTGCAACATGCTCTGTTTCACCTCAAAACTCTGTTACTCATTTTGTGTCATTTATGGTGGATACATTAAGGCCCTCCTGTGACGAGTCTTGTTCCATCGACTTCAACTCATTATCCAGAATCAAGACTTAGAAATTATTTAGTACCTTGAAGCTTGCATGCCTCAATGGCAAGCTTCCTCGCTTTCGATAGTGGGTTGACATCATTGACCCCTGATCAAAAGATTCCATCGGGTGTTAGACATCAACTCATTTATTCATAGTCGATGGATTGTACTATAGTACCTTGGGAGTCATTGACATCAATGGTGATTTCCCTCACACTTGTTAACAGTTTCATCAATGACTGGTAATCAAGTGGTTTCTACCATGTTCGACTTCAACACATGTAATCACATGGCTAGATTCGTACTTTGGGCGATGAGATTGAAGACCCTAGATATTATCTTTGTGATCCAGGTTGTGATGGATTATGTATAATTTGTGACACATAGATCCACTATGTATGTCTCATGGCTATGTCGTCTTGATTTGAAATTTCTCGCATAGATCCACAGTGTATTCCAGTGGCTATGCCATATTTTGACGGCATGGATCCATAGTGTATGATTGGTGGCCATGACCCATGTCTACAATGTCATCAGTCTGTGATCTGAGTCTGGGAATGCCTACCTCAGAATTGGTATATATGATACTCTGCAGATGCTTGATTGTTCGCAGGTTTCCGATTAGATGTGCTCCTGGTTCTTGACACACACATGCAGCTTACAAAGTCTATTGACTGTCACTGGTTCCAATCTCAGACTTTGGGGGGGCATTCTGTTACCCATGATTTTGGTCGTCATGATGATGTATTGATGATGGTGTACTCAGGCTCTTCATTAGAACTTTCTCCTGAGAAAAGTTACCTTCATCTCTTTCCAAAAATCACATTTTTGAGGAAGGTTCGCAGGCTGCTAATACATTTGCCTACGAGAATTCATGATTCTCGCAGGCTACCTTAAGCCAGGGTGCAAGAATTTCGCACTGTGTGTAACTACTAGGGTGCAAACACTTTCTAAAGAAAGGAAAAAGATGAATTCTCAAAGATTATAGAAGGGAATCTTCTAGAAGGATGAGATGGCATTCGAATGGTTATCTAAGTACTAGATTTCCTGATATTTTGGGATCATTCTTATCCAAGTAACTAATTCATTCTCTCCTATATATTGAGTGGATTCTCATGGAAAAGGTTAGAAGTAAACAAGAAAGAGATTTATTGGAGAATTAGTGAAAGACTGTGTGAAGGATTGAAGCTACAGCAGTTAGAGAACTCCAACAAGTTTATCAAAGGTGGTTGATCTTCTTCATGCAAGTGAGCAAGTGTGTGTGTCAGAGCTAAGGGCCATTGAAAGGAAGTTTGCAACATCAAGGCTCATGTTGTAATCTTTACTTTCTATCAATATGATACAGTAATGTGTCCCTTTCCCATAAAGTTAGTTCCACTTTATTGTATAACTCCTTGATCATATACATAGATTAACTGTTGAATAGATCGTGCTTTCTTCACTTCAGTTGGTTTGTATTGTTTTGATCTTGACTGTACGAGAGCACTGGAGCGAAGTAGGAGCAACAAAGACCAAAGGAAGCGATTATAAGATATGTTCTTTAATCGTGCCTCTTAGTGTATTCAATAGTTTAAATCTAGGGAAAGAGTATCATTCTGTCTTGCTTTGTTCTAGATCCAGGTGGATCTAGGGAGATCGGTCGGTGTCTGCACTTACGGATTTATCTAATAAAAATCCTCCTTCTTATCTCTTCTTGGGATGATTTGGGTGCTAAATCTCTAGTAATGGTAGATAAATCTAGACCCTTTCCCTTCACTCCTTTCGATTTTTCATTAGGAGAGTTGGAAACATGATTGATCATGTCATGCCACTCACCCACAATATAGTTGTTTAAGTCACTAGGTCCATCCTTGTTAATCTCACTGACTTCTTGAAAAACTTCTTTGGATACCATGCAAGTATGTTGATCATGTGGTATGCCAAAAGGATTGTGCCATGGTAAAATTTCATGGCCATGGTAGAATTTACCTATAAAATCGTTGGGTGAAGGAGGTCTCATACACCAATTTGGTGTCTGGCTTGGCCATGAGCTTAAAAAATAGATTATTATTATTATTATTATTATTATTATTATTATTAAAAACATTAAAAAACATGTGTTAAAAAAAACATTAAAACACACACACATACACATTTCAAACAAAATTTAAAATTAATTTTATTAAACTTAACCCTAAATGTGGAAATATGCTCAAAGTAGGGTTTGGCAAAGTATTTTCTGCTACACGTGGGTCTCCTTTGAAGTGCTTCCCCAAACCATGTTATTCTAACATGTTCCTTCTTTAAAATAAGAATTCAAACCTAGAGATAGTGGGTCAATCCTCTTTGTTTGCATACACAATCCTTGATCATTCCATACAATCATTTTGTATTTCCTTATAAGGTAGATTATTCCTTCCAATATGAACTTTAAACCATGTTCTTATGGTTTAGTTGTCATGTGTCCTCTCCTTAGCTAGGGCATTCCTCAAGCGTGTGTACTAAGCAATTATTATAACCCCTTTTACATGGGGTGCTCCTCATCTAATTTTTACTTTATCCTTCTTTCATGGCTCAAAAGAGCCAAATCTGCCATTTGGTACCCCTTTTGACTTCATAAAGTTGGGCACTTCCTCTAGACATTGATTAATTTCCTTTTTTGGGTTGTGTGCAAGGGTTTTGGGTCCATGCTAATTCCTTTTAATCATTCTATTTGAATGTTTCCTTATTTCTCTAACTAATTGCTTGGATTTTTACCATGTTGATTCCATATTGACCTCTTCATCTAAGCATTTGACACTAAGATGCCTCCCGATATCACCTTTCACAAAGATTCAAGCTTGTAGACCCACTTCTTTTCTAGATCATGTGTATACATGACATGGGAGTATCATTTGTAAGTAAAACTTCAAATTAAGATCTATTATATATAGTGTAGGAAATAATGAAGAACAAGCTATAGTAGGAAATGATGGTTCCAATCCTACAATCCCTCTAGCATCATTCTCTCAACAATATGCAAGTAGTGCTAACTTGCATATTGAGATTTAGTCCAAAAAATTGAAGAGGTAATTGTTCTTATTTTCCTCCTGTATGAAGTCATCCAAAATACAGATTAATCAAAGACAACAGGTTCTCTATAGACCCGTGTTGTTCTCATGAGTAGATATGTATATTTCTACAAAACAAAATAATCTTAAAGATTCAATTTGGTGTGCTAATTCATCCTGATTTGAGAGAACATTTGAATTCATTGGTTGGTTACTCATTTGCATACACATTCCATCTATCTGCATTCATTTTTTCTTTGTTCCAATGGTGCCATGTATTCAACAACACTCCATTGGCCATAGTATGGAAATCCATCAAAGTGTGAATAGAACCATGCATGTAATATTTTTCTTAGTGCACAAACATATTCAAGTTTGGACACTTTTGTATCAAATATGAGGTATGTAAATCCTAATTGATAGATAATATGAGGTATGGATTTCCACTCTTACTACTAAAATGGATAACAAGGAATTTTATATCTCAATAAAGCCAAGGACCAAGAGTGAAAGGATGATAATTTATGCTTATGCTAAGAATGTGTATAGTGGTTATTTTGGCTAAGAATGCAAAGGAATGAGGTGACCATTAGTATGAAGGATAGTTCCAGAAGTTGAACAACATATTTCAAAAATATTTTCCATGAATTTGTTCCCATCATGAAGGTGGCATGAGACCTAATGAAATTAAAACTTTTCCTGGCCCATTTCTAAGGGTAAATCATTAGTGGGATACCATACAACATAAAATTGATCACCTGTAAAATTCATAGAGATGGTGTTGTTTTGTTGGGCATGTAAGGGTATATATGTAGTGAACTTTAGGTGGTTTTAAGAATCAAGATGGATCAATAATATTTTAGTTAATAAGTGGGTGTTGTGGTATGCAGTACCTTGACTTTGAAATGGTTTTTAAGATTCAAAAAGGTCTTTGATAGCATGTAGATATAAGAAAATAGTCCAATTAAGTATTCCAATTAAGGATAGTTCCAGAAGTTGAACAACATATTTCAAAAATATTTTCCTTGAATTTGTTCCCATCATGAAGGTGACATGAGACCTAATGAAATTAAAAGTTTTCCTGACCCATTTATAAGGGTAAATAATTAGTGGGATATGAAATGGAGTGACCTTGATGTTTAAGTACAACACCAATCACATAATGAGAAGTGTCTATCTCAACTTTGAAGGGTTGATTTAAATAAGGTAAATGCAAATATGGATTTTTAGCATAAGTTGGTGTGTAGCCTTTGAAATATCTAATCAACAACTATGGTAGGATGTTAAAACCCGTTGATTGGATAATTGATGCAAGGGGTGTGCAATGTGGGAGAATTTGGTGATGAAACATTGATACAAATTAAGACCACCTAGAAAACTCTTTAAATTATTTACTAGGTCAGGGGTGGATGATGCAGGAGGATCACCAACACATCAAGCAAGCCAGCACAAAAGCGGAGGACAGCTGGACGAGCCAACACAAATTTTGAAAACACTTTGGAATTGTTGCACAAATCTTAAATGAGCCATTAAGATGAGGCACACTTGTATATTGTAAATGGACCTTGAGCGGATATATCTCATCCTTAGTAGATAGACGACATTTAAAATAGTTAATGCAGGTAGATAGAAATTTATTCATAGATTAGATAGTTTTAGAAAGGAGGGAAAACGGATATAGACACCCTCGTTTGTACATTGTAACATAATTCATGGAATAGTTAGAACCAGGAAGAGAACAATGGGAGAGCAGAGAGCTATAGAAGATCATCCATGTATAGATATTGAATTAATAGAAGAAGTTGATTCAAATCCATGGTTTTGTGTCTTTTCTCTATGTGTTGATGTTAAATGATGTGCTCATGAGTTTTGTTTTCCTGTTATGCATTTGCTTCAATGTTGTGTATGTGATTTCATGGTTGAGTTTGAAATCTGAAGGGAAGAAGGAATGAGTTTCAATTGTTTCTCTATTTGAGCCAGAGATTCCTACAAGGAGTGCAGTCGAATTGTTCGCAAGGAGTGCGTTGACAGAGGGTTCATATAGAGATAACTTTTGTTCTCATTCATCCCAAAGGTGTAGTTGGGCACAAGAGCCATGCAAGGAGTGCGCAGGCCAGGTAAAAGTATCAAGGTTGCGAACCTGAGTGAGTCTTTAAAGGATTGTTGCTGCAAGTGTGTGCAGAGTCGAATACTCCAACACTCAGACGTGGTTGGAGGGTCACCGCAAGGAGTGCGTGCAAAGTTTCTTTCTGAGGACTTGAAAGTCGTGGAAAGATCAGGAAGGATAAGTCTTCGAATTCATCGAAGGATTGAACAGAGAAGTTGTGGTTGAAGTATTCAAGAAGACGTTGCAAGTTCCATGCAAGTGAACAATTCTTCATGGAGGAAGTACTTGACTCCTTTCACAAAATTCACCAGGAAGGAATGGACAGTCGGAATTCCTCAAGGAGAATTCACAGATCACCGTAAACTATTAGACCTTGGAAAGGTGTAGGAAAGATATGGCGACATATTCCCAAAAGGTTCTAAGCTCAGTAAGGCGGAGTCGTTGATCAAGACCACGAGGGTCATTGGATTCACACACATATTGTCGATCAGGGTTTCGTGAGTCGAGGCTCCAAATTATTGCAACAGGAATCGCGATATCATGATACGTGATATCCCGACAGTCAAAGGACAGTGTGTGGGGCCACAGAAAGTTAGTGGAGGACAGGTGGCACGCCGTATCGAAGTTTGGAAAAAGTAAAGTCCCGAACCCATTGACATTAGGATTCACAATCCCGCGAACCCCGAAATCCCGATAGAAGTGACGGGAAGTGGAAAAGTCAAATCGCCCATGTGCGTTAGAGTTTCAGTGTATCGGGTATCGAGAGTCGGTAAGATGAGTTGCTCGGTATTGCGAGTACCGAAATTGCGATAGGGAAAGTTTCGACCGGGTAAAGAGAAGGGTCAGCGTTGACTGAGGTATCGGGTCTCGGGGATTCGATAGTGAAACACTCGACCATTGGACCTGCGAAGTCGCGAGTTCCGATTCCCCAATAAATAAGAAAGGGGGATCGCGCGAAGAGATCTGTGGGGCAGATTTCCCGATGGGAAATAGAAGGACCAGTTAGTGTTCTTCGGGCCGATAGAAGTGAAGATCCTGTGAGCGGGCATACCTG
Source organism: Picea engelmannii (assembly GCA_009831015.1). Taxonomy (NCBI): domain Eukaryota; kingdom Viridiplantae; phylum Streptophyta; class Pinopsida; order Pinales; family Pinaceae; genus Picea; species Picea engelmannii. Next base: position 147,674 of record ML807855.1, read on the forward strand.
TGGGTGTGGCTACGTTAGTGGACCATGTGGTCAATACTTTCATTTTGGCTAGATTAGCATGGATACCTTCTCGATCAATGAGAAACCAAAGGTATCTCATGGAGGTATAGTCAAAAGGATATATCTTCCTTTTGACCTATAACTTATGCTTATGCAATAATTATAGCATTTGATGAACAATATGCAAGTACTCAACCCATGTGTGGCTAAAAATAAGAATATCATAAATATATATGACTACCAAACATCCCAGGTAACACCAAAATATATCATTAAGAAGAATTTGATGTACTAGGGGTGTTGGTGAGGCTAAAAGGAATTACCAACATCTCAAACCAACCCAAATTTAATTTTATATGAGATGATATGATGATCATATCTCCATGAGTCATGTTTCTCAAAACCATAGGATCCTTGAATCCTTTGACAAGGTCTGATACCTTCAAATTATTAAGTACATAAAAACAAAATTTCAATGGAAATGAGAAATAAATATTTTTATGTTTCTTGGGATGATAGTGCAATTCATCTACATTGATCCTTATGAGTATTTAAGATGTGTATGGTGGTCTCTATAATCATAAAATTTTACTATGTTAGAAATGATGACATTTGATTCAATGTTGTACAGGTGTAATAAGTGAACTATGACATTTTCATGGTATTTTAAAAATTTTGGTCATTTTTCTTCCATTTATCACGATAATTAGCTCATACTTTTTTTCATTAGCAGTGCACACATAGTAATCTATCAAGAAATTGTTTATTTTCTTAAAACCTATTGCTCCTTCCAATGGATAGTTTTCATCGAAGTTAAAATTCTTGCATTTCATTTTCCTCTTGCATGGTTTAAAGAGTCGAGTCGAGTCGAAACGCCATTAGTTTCACAACCACTCCTTTGGGTAACAACAGCCCTAAAATCAAGCACTAGTTTTCATCGAAGTTGAAATTCTTGCATTTCATTTTCCACTTGCATGGTTTAAAGAGTCGAGTCGAAATGCCATCAGTTTCACCACCACTCCTTTGAGTAACAACCGCCTAGAATTTTTAACCTTTTGATGAGGAAAAAATGATTAGAGTCTATAGGGAGTGTCAACCAAAGATTAAAACTCTATTTTTAAGAATGATTATCAAGCTTGATCAGTTCCCACATAGTTTGTCTTTTCCCTTAAGCATTGATATCATGGTTAGTGAGGTTCAATGTGTATTCTCTTTGTTAAGTCAAGTTTTAGGTTTGATAGTGATATATTCGTAGTTGAGGTAATTTTAGGTTTCCTACTCAATTTCTTCCAGTCAAAGTCAGGTCAAGTTGTCTGCATTAATTTTGATGCGTTCCTAGTTGATACCATCCACAAACAATTAGTGAACTTCCACTCTCTTAGACACTTCATATACTGTACATATCTGATGAATATTTTTCTCACCAAAAACAATACAGAGATCCCTAAAGCATAACCAGTATCTATTGAAAGAAACAGGATGACTTCAGTAATTTTTATCAATAAAGTCATGTCAAAGGTGTACCTAATGATTTTTAATTTTAAACTACCTAGAGTTATTGAACAAATGAGATATCACCTATAGAATCCATAAGACACAGTAGGAGACTAGACCCTTTTCATAAATTCTACAATAATATGGGTATATGGATTTCATGAGTCTCATTATTTGTTGCCCATCTTTTTGACCCCCATAATTTTTTCTCTAGAGTTCATAAGACAGTGAATCATCTATGAAACTGAAAATTTCATCAAATATCATAGAGAAAGAAATATAAAGTTTCCCTTTTTGATTGGCCCATTCGTTGTAAAATATAGAACATGTCGAGCATGGGTTGAGGAAAATCTCAAAGATTTGGTTTTTGCACAATTTCCAGGTAAAAATTATGATCCTCATCAGATCATATCTAGGAGGCAAATGAACAAGAATTCTCCATATGAGCATGAGCCTATTGAAGGCATTGATAATTTTGTAAATATTGAAGAATGTGTGGATGTTGAAGCCCCTGTACAAAAGGCACCAACACAACAGAGTATTCCAAAGGTGGTAATTAAGGTTCCAAAATCTAGTACACATAGTAATAGGATTTTTTAAGAGGCAATGGACATAGACCCTGAACACATTGCCTGAAAGAAAATGAAAACCATCCAGACATAGAAGTATGTAGACTTGGAGTATGAAGGGCCTAAAGAATAAACAAGTTTAGACATGGTGGAAAGTGGAACAAGTGTAATTAACTCTAGAGCTCAATTGGAAAGTGAAGATAGTTCATAAGCCTTCCATAGCCAGAAATATTATGTTGCTCAAGCCTCAGAGGAATCCTACCARTCAAAGGAAGATTTRTCTAAATGGTATGTAGAAAAAAGAAAGGAATCACTAAGTGAGATCAGGAATCTAATGMCTGAGGTAAAGAAATATTCCCAACACAAGTATTCATTATTCACAGTTAGAGAAAAATAAAGGAAAACATTCAACATTTCCATAGCARAAGAAGATAAGTTCTATGAGATAAAAATAAAGTATGATAAAAGAAGTGCCCCGGATAAGGTTCAATTCCACAAGCAGGCTAGTGACCTACTATATTCAGATTATTTAAATTTAAATTTGAAAAATGTAAAATTAACAYCACTAGTTGCCAAGGTTGAAGGTYAGCTCAGGCAGGAAAAGGAAGCAAGTAAAGGATGGAAGATTCAAAAAAAGAAACTTGAAGTTGATGGCCCCAAAGTAATGAAAGCCTTGCTGGATGAGAAAGACAAAGTGATTCACAACCTAARGAAAAAGTTGAAAATGTCTGCTACAGAGCATCCACAAACTGCATAACTTGTAGCATTGGAACAGGAAAAGGAAGCTTTCAAGAAGCAATCACTAGATTTCCAGGATAATTTTATGCAACTGGAAAAGGAAAAATTAGAATCGTCAAAAGAAAAGACAGAAATGAAAACTAGATTCATAAATGTGTCTTCTATTGTACCCAATGTTACACACTATGCTACTGAAAGAAAATTAGGCACTGAATACATTGTCTAGGCAATGTATTAAGTTAGCTTAAAGGACGGGGAAATAAAATAATTAAAAGAGAATATCAAGAAAATGGAACAAGATTACCCACATAATTGAAAGATTACCCATTAATCAAGTATTTTCCCATTAATTGAAATATTACCCACATATTCATAAGATTCAACCTTTTGAATCCATGCCCTATGGATTTATCACAGGCTTAAACATCAAATCCCATCTAAAAGTTTAGTCACAATCCAAGGACCTAACCTCAAGAAACAAAAATCAAATCAATCCTTTCAGTGACTGCGTTGGGAGAGAGACCTCTCTGAGATTGGAAGGGTTAGATTCTAGTTTCTAAAGTTGGTTTGTGGTTACCTCTGGGTTTCTTTTCTCAACCTAAAGAAATTACGAAGTGATAACAGAATTGAAGGATAAATTATATTTCTTTTTAATGCAATGCACATTACATCAAAATTCTTAATGCTTTTATGTCAATATGTAAGTATTTTTGGAAATTATTTTCCACTTTAATTTCCCTACATGTTAACTAAGGTTTGCATGCATTTGTGTTTGTAAATTTGTATATCTTTTGTGACTGAAGCATATCGTAAACATAACAAAGAAAAATAATATAAATATATAATGAAAAAAAATTGAAGCCACAACATACAATTTCATAGTATTCTCTTACTGTTTTCCATAGGATTCACTCCATATTTATGATTTCCACTTAATGTGGCTATATTTTAACATATAAGGTGTCAAGACTTACTAAAAATGGATTCTTCCACTAATATGTTGTATGTTTCAACAAAGGTCTTCCCAAAGGCTCCATCTTATTTTGAAATCCCTACAAATTGTAGTAGTCTATTTCCTCAAGATTTTATAATTGGGTTTTCTTCTTCAAATGATATGAATATATTAATGAAGAGTTTGACATTTCCCTTTTATATATTTCTGATTATGATTCTTAAATATGATGGATTGCAAGGTAAACAAGTCCTCTCACTATGCAACCCTTGTTTCCATGTCTATTCCTAGGGACTTGTTTAGCTAGAAAGGTAAGACTGAATTCTGGAAATGTGTATATCATTTATTGACATTGTATATCATAACTTTTGCCAAATATCAGATTGAATTTTTCATCTTCTTTTTCATTATAATTTTTTTTATTGTAGTTGGAAAATTGAAAGAAATAAAGTAAAATGACATAATGTAGTTCCTTGTTCTCTATTTTTCATTGTAAATTTGTTACTACAGTTGGAAAATTGAAAGAAATTAAGTAAAGTGACATAATGTAGTTCCTTGTTCTCTATTTTTCATTGTAAATTTGCTATTGCGGTTGGAAAATTGAAAGAGATGAAGTAAAGTGACATAATTTAGTTCCTTGTTCTCTATTTCTCTTTTTTCTCTGCTTATATCCATCGAAGTGTCTCTGTGAATTTTTATTGCTTATTTTGTGAAACATTTGTTTTTGCTCGAAAATTGCTAGGATTTTATATAGGTTATATATTGTAGAAACCTTGAAATTATTAAATCTTCAAAAAGTGATCGCAAATATTCTTTTATCTTTCTAGGATTAGTATTTTCCTAGAATCAATTTCTGGTTTCATTTTTTACTTTCATCTTCTTTCTTGTTCATTCTACTATATTTTTTGAGAGTAGACTCCTCTTGAATACAAAAGTTTCAAATTCTTTCTTGTTCATTCTACTATATGTTTTGAGAGCAGACTCCTTTTGGGTATAGTTTGTTTTGTGTTGTTTTTTTTACTGTGTAGATCTTGGGATGTATGTGATTCAATTTCAATAATCATTATCAAGGGCATGTTTAGAATTCATTTAGAAAAACTACTCACACATGTCCAAATTCAATGAGTGTCTTATAATTTTCTTGTCTTGGTGATAACGTAGATGATCTCTCAATTTTGTTTGAAGATCAAATAGTACACGATAGTTTAGATGTAAGCATTACCTCTAACCATTCAATTCCATTGTTTGTGATCGTTATGCATAACTAGAAACATTGAACATACAAAAACATGAGTGCTTACAATTGCCTCATTTCCAAGGAGTTACAGTGAGATTTTACACATACAAGACATTGTCTTATGCTCTAATTTGTATTGTATTTAGATAACCATAGCATGCTACAATAATTACAGTCTTTTAAGTACAAAATTCAGAATGACACAAAGAGAACATACAGATGAAGTTGAGATATATCTACTAGTCTAACTACATGCACACATGAATACAACCAAGATCACAAAAATTAGCGAGGTTGGAGAGTTGGAGTTTGACTTGGACTCTGTTAGCACTCTGTAAATTTGTTCGGCTGATAAAAAAAACAACGGCGGTAACCTACAAACCAACTTTAGAGTTGGGTACTAGCCTACTCAGCTTAGACAGGGCTCTCCCCTGTCACTTGGTATTTCTTTGACAATCAATGGCTAGGTTTTGTTGTTTTGGGGTTTTTTTTATAAATTTGTTGGCAAGGAAGGGGAGGGGAACTTAGGGCTATGGAGTCAAAATTATGAAAATGAATGAATACACAGACTTGTCTATAGAACTCTACAGTGGATAAAGGATAAATGAGGCAATAATTCTGAATTATAATTTGTAAATTTGCAGAGTGTAGGAAGAAAAATAAAACATGTAACTGCATCAGATCATTAAATAAATGAATTTGAATTAGTTAGGAAGAACTTGACATAGTTTAAATTGCTTCAGCCGAGAGCATCACAAGATGAATTATGGGCCTTTGACTATCCAATTTAAATAGAAGATAGTGAAAATGGAATCAGAAATACATGAAATAAATACAAAGAGAGGAGACAAAACTCAAATCTCCACCATTAGAATATTTTCATGGAAACTTGTTGACGGGTGAAATTGAACGCTCGCCAACTGGAAGAGTGGATCTGGTCCAGGGTTGTCTAAATAACCCAATCCATTTGGGATGATCCACCCTGACAAGTTTAGCGGCTTCGTTGGCCGATCTAAGTCCTAGGAAAATGAAAGAAACACTAAGAAACTAATCTAAATGAAAACAATAACTAAAGCAAACTAAAAACAAAACTGATATATATATATATATATATATATATATATATATATAGTCTACTATATAATAATATACAATAATAATCCTATGAAATCAAATGTTCAATTATCAAGAGAATTAGATATAACTACAAATGTACAATATTTACGGATTACAGATTTAGATGAAAACCTGCAAAAATCATTTGTAAATTGTCCTAAGACAGCAAAGCTATTATTTTTTTATTTTTATAATCTTTTACGAGAAAGAAATCAAACAAAAACTATGTAAGCTAACAAACTAAAATAATAATTCTAACTATAAATCTATCTTGACTACTTAAATAACACTAATAAATTAACTATTAATTAATAAATAACAAACTGACCTGAAATAATGCTTCAAGTTTATCCTGTATACAATAGTTGTTTTAGTTGTTCGGAGCGAGGAAATCCGCACCAGATTCTCCACAAGCTTCTCATAAAAAGGAAGCAGTTGTGCTCTTCAAATATAAATGACAGGACAAACAAGACATAAAAAATTACAGCAATCTTATAATTTACAAATCATCGCAGTTAGATAAATCCCTGTGCAAGATTTGTACAAAAAAGTTCAATTAACGAAGAATATAAACCTTTATTCATTAAATTGAAACGAAGTAATTGTTGTATTAAAAATAAATAAGAGACATTAGATATGGACAACACATAAAACAAATCATGTCAACCTGCAACGAATTACGATAGCTAAAGTAGTCGATAATTAATTGCAAACTGATATAAAGAAAACTTGAAATAAAAGTTTGATATATTGAAAGCTAAAGTTGCTACAAGACATCAACTTTCATCCCAGTCTATATTATTATAAATCCATAGTATGGTTCTCCCAACAGTGATGATGATCCTATTACAAAAAATAACAAGTATTTAAAGACCACAGGGTAAAACATCCCTGTGGGAATTATCAAACACAATGTACAAAAAATCTGGGAATAATCTCCCAAGTCTCTATTTCTGACTAAAGATAACAACATATAACAAAACTATATCACAAAAGTAACAAAACTATATCACAAAAGTATCTCCTAAACTGCCACAACATGCCCAATTTGTCATTGAAATTCGTATGCACCTGTAAGTGGACACGAATAGACAAGTTTAGATGATATTTTATTGGTAAAATTAACAAAAAATCTAAATTTTAAGACTAGCTACAGAATCTTGCGATTCTGTAGCTGGTCTAATTTGAAAACAGAACTATTTTAAATGAATCCAAAACTAACAGAAATATATCCTAACTATTAAACAAATCTTTAATTATTTATTCAACACAAAAAAAATCATTCATGCTAGAAGTAACCAGATTCTTTATGCCAATTTGAACAAATGAAATCGTAATTGAATTAATCACATGATAACAGGATATGCACGATATGTCAAACAACTTTTATTACCAATTCGGAGCAGACAGAATCGACTGACAATTGGAAACCAACGAAATCATTTTTTGAATCAATTTCAAACAAAACAGACTGATCAAATAAATCTTTGGTGTGAACTCAACATAGATATAACATGTCAATCCAACACTTAACGAAATCGATTCTAAATGAAAAACTAACAGAGTTGTTTTTCTTTTTTGAATCAATAGATTATGTTGTATTTATCAAACCAATCCCTTATATCAATGCATCACATACAGAAAAGATTATGCTAGTTCAACATGCATAATTGTTTCAAAATACTACCAAAAGAAATGAATAGAAGTAACTTAGGGCTGACACAATCACTATGCTAAATAGAGAACAATAAAATCGCATTAACCAAATCATTGCTATATTTGATTTTAGCAAAACGAATCTACTGTTATGATTCATAACGAAATCATTTTTAGTACTCTGAATATAGCAGAATCGTTTTGAATCTATTTGAAACGAACAGAACTAATTAAAATAAAACATAATCAGTCACACCAACTCATAAAACAAATTTGATGTTGAAAAAACCATACCTGGACTATAGGAAAACAATTCAGTCAGGATAACTTTGAATTGACTATGGTCATAGCTGTCTCAACGTTTCTGAAGACAATTGAACCCGTGGTATTTTGTTTCTTCTAACAGTCTGCTTGATTTTCTAAGGGTTGATCAAGGGTTCAAGAGTGTAAGAGGATGGACGGGTAGGAGGAACTTTGAGGCACAGGCCTGGAGAATTCATAGACATTTGAGCAAATGCACACAGACCCAAAATGCACCTTTCAGCCATGGAGAAGATCTGAAACTTGACCTCTAAAACATGAGCTAGATCTCTGTAACAACTCAATTTCTGAGGAAACCACCTTCAATGAAGTAAAGGGGCTAATTTCGGTTCTGGGTTTTCAAGGGTTTGATCTGATTCAAAACCGTTTGCCCAGAATTACTTATGCAAAAACGTGTCTCTGGGAGACAATTACGAGGGTAGTCTTCTCTGGCAATCAAACAATAACTGACTCTGAACACCATGGGGGTTAAATTCTCCCCATAGGGGCCATAGGAGAGAACACACAGTGAGCAGGGTAAGCGGTGAGGGTTTGGAAAAGGTATACGTAGGACCCAAAACTCA
>ML807855.1:177239-196678 GCA_009831015.1 Picea engelmannii
CTTAAATTAAGTTTATATGAATGATTCTTTAGGAAATTCTCTCTTATTTGTTTGTAGGAAAACCTTCAGCAAGTATCTGTAATATACGAAATGTCTCAGTGAGTGAAAATTCACTAGTTGGTTATGAATATTATCAGCTATCAAACTCATCGAAACTGACACAGATTGATGGACTAGACTCTAACTAAAAAAATCCCAACAAGAAATCCAACATGACCTCGACCACATGATTTTCATTATCTAGACCTAAAATTTTACTTTAGAGGGAACAAACCCATTGGACCTCAATAACCATGATACTCACACTCATTGGAAAAGACATACTTTCTGAAAGATGCTATAGTTTGACAATTGTCTGCAAATATAGGTCTTTGACTTCTAACGGACACTCCCTGTAAACACTAATTAGATTTTCTTCCTAGAATGGTTCATAGACTATGGAGAAGGACTCTCGTATGCCGAGGGGACCTCGAATTGATAGACTCTCTACCCTACATAGGACCTCAAACCCCTATTTATTGACGACAACTTTATCTTCTTGTGAATACTGCTCTGCCCACCAACCTATGAATTCAGGGAAAGGGAACATGAACTCAACATAGAAAGGGACTATAGTGTCCTGGACTACTTCAAGGAAGGGTGTCTTCTTCCTTACATTATCAGACAGATTAGTTCTAGAAACAGAGATGGGCAAAATGGTGATTTCAGTGTCGAACACATCTAAATCTTGGTCAATTAGGGCTTCTTTGTTTGACATGGTGTCTTGCTCTGTTACTAAAATTATGATAGGTTCCATGGTGGCGATGAAAAATACATGTAAATGAGTAGAAAAGGTGTGAGCTTGGTGTACTGTTGAGCTTCAGTTTGAATGGAGTGGTCACGCCAACTTTCAAACGTTCCAGTATCTAAAAAATAATAAAATAAACGAAAAGTTCCCCTTTTATATACTTTCCCAATTTAGGGGGCGCGAGGAATTGGTTTGGGGAAACCCGCTTCTCACCCCGAAATGCACCCAGTGGCACCAAACGGTCCTGGCCCAAAACTGTGGTTTATTTTTCAGCCCGCTTTCGGGAATTATCCTCCTCACAATTCCTTCCCCAGAAATGATCTTTAACCGTCGATCTGGGGAGCTTCTCAATACGCTATGTACCAGGTCCCATCACCACAGCACCCCCCAGATATAGCTTCCTCCCTCTAGACTTAGCCATGTCCTCTATCTTTTCATGCCCCCACATCAGTTTAGCACCTTGCTAGTCTTGAAAACTCGATTTCGCATAGAATGTTTTTATGGTGATAACATGGGCTCCAACTGGGGATGTTATCCTCCCAATGAGGTATAAAAGAAAAACATATCGAGCGCCTATCCATTGGGATTTAATTTACTCCTACAACTGAATTTACCAACATCTTATTCGGAAAACTCAAAATCTACTCATCATAACTTAGGGCCTTCACTTCGGACTTCAATTTCTATTGACTTGATTCCAACTGCTTCAACTAAAAAATATATATATATATATACAATGAATGGAAAGGTTAATAGTTCATTTAAATGATATAATGTTTGAGAAACTTGCCATTCACAGTTCCTCCTCCAACGATACCTCCATTACTCTCATGTATCAGATAGGCATTATTCCCATAGTATGTTACAATTTTGAAAGGTCCCAGCCATAGATGGTCAAATTTCCCATGCTTTCCTCTGTCTTCATTTCTAGCATCCCATATCAACACCAAGTCTCCCACCTTGAAATCATCTTCCTTGTTATGCTTGTCAAAAGCCTCTTTAATCTTGTCTTGGTGCAACTGAGAATTGTTGAAGGCTTTTTCTCTTATTTGTTGGACATTGATTAGTTCATCTGATCTGCTTCGAGTGGCATTTGTTTCAGCATCCTTCTCCTATAGAAACCTCATCACTAGAAATCCTAATGCAGTAGGAAAAATGTCCTCTGTGTCATACACAATATGGAAGCGTGAAGTGGAAAAATATATTTTTGTAGTGATCTTGTCGGCCCATAGTGCATGGATGAGCATTTTGTGCCAATCTTTTTGGTTTTCTTGCAGCAGCTTCTTGATAATTCTGGTTAAGATCTTATTAGATGACTAAGCCAACCCATTACCTTGAGGGTAATAAGATGTGGAATGGCCAAGAGTTATATTGTAATCACTGCAAAAAAAATTTGTTTTATTGGACTTAAATGTTGTTGCATTGTCTGTAATGATTTTGATTGGACACCCAAACCTAGACAAAATATTGTTCTCCAAAAACTTAATGATAACAACATTTGTGGCCTACCTGGTGGGAACTGACTCAATCTGCTTGGTGAATTAATATGTGGTTGTCAGTATCCACTTGTGTTGAGCTAAGGAATTTGGATAAATTTCTCCTATGAAATCAAGGCCCCATTGTCTAAAAGATGTGTCAACAAAGATGGGGTTCAAGGGAAAAGGTTGCAATTTTCTCTTCCCATAAAAAAATTGGCATTCATGATAGCTTGAAACCTTTTTATAGACATCAGAAAAAATGATATGCCAATAGAACCCATCCCTCAATATATTGTGCACAATAGTTTTCCAATAATGGTGTCCTCCATAGTCGCCTTTATGAAACTCTCTGATGGTCTCTTCTACTTCTCCCTCTAGAAAACAATTCAGCAAGATTCCTCCTAGATCCTTCTAATACAGAGACTGATTTACAATTCAAAAATTTGTTACTTTCAGCTTTAAGAACATGGCCTTGGTTTTACTCAATTCGGGAGGAGCCTGCAGATTTTTCAATACATAAATAATATCAGCATACCATGGGGAGTCAAGGAAATTTTGGGATACCTGAGGGACCCTTTCTTCTATTGAATTTGCTGACAAATCAACAATGAATTTAATTACCAGGAGCTCACAAATTATTTGTGCCATCATCTTGGCAATTATGTGCCCTTTGATCAATTTTGTAGGTTTCATATCAAGGTCATATTCCAATAATACAACTATCCAATTGCCCCTTCTTCCCTTAGGATCAGGTTGAGTTAGAATTTCCTTCATAGAACTATTGGGTACATACGCAACAGTGTGAGAATGCAAGATATAAACTCTAAACTCCTTCATGGATTTGACCAGTGCATATGCCTACTTTTCCATGATATCATACTTTAATGGTGAATATCTCAATGTCCTACTATAGTATGCTATAGTATTTTCAAAATTATGTTCATCCCTTTGTAATAAAACACCAGCAATGGTGTTCTCTAAGGCAAAACAAAATAATGTAAATTATTTTTCAAAGTTAGGAATGGCCAACACTAGAGCCTTGGTCAATGTTACTTTAATATCTTCAAAATATTTTCTGGCTTCAAGGGTCCATTTTATATCACTCCCATTTTTTAGCATGTTAGTGATATGTTTTATGATTTCAGCCAAGTTAGGGATGAATCTTCTCAGAAATTTTACTTTTCCCAGGAAATATTGCACTTTTTTTTTGCTTCTAGGCTTGCCAATTTTCAAGATCCCCTCAACTCTGTTGGGATACATCTTTATTCCCTCTTTTGAAATAATGTGACCAAGTAACTTCCCTTCTTCCATGCCACAATTTGACTTCTTGGGGTTAAATGAAATGCCAAAATTTCTGCACTTTTCAAAAGTCCTCCTTAGATGTTTAAGATGTTCTTCATCAGAAGTTGAATACACAGTGATATCATCTAAGTAAATAACAATAAATTTATCTTTTTCACCAACAAAAGATATATCCATATCCCTTTGAAATGTTTCTCCTACATTCATGATCCCAAAAGGAATCTTGGCATACATGAAGGTATCCCATGGTGTTGTGAATGTTGTAATTTCCTGATCATCGGGGTGTACCATGATTTGATTGTACCCAGAGAAACCATCCAACATTGACATTTTCTGAGAACCTACCACTTTATGTAGAATGTAATCCATCTTAGGAAGTGGGTAGTTGTCCTTGAGAGACACCCTATTCATATTTATGAAGTCCACACACAACGTGATCTCTCCACTCTTCTTTCTGACAGGCACCAAATTTTCCACCCACTTGGAAAAAATCAAAGATACTATGATCTTGGATTCAAACAACTTCTTTATCTCTTTCTCAATCAAGGGAAGCAACAAAGGATTGATTCTTCTTAATTTATGTCTGAAAGGTTTATGATATTCTTTGATTGGGATCACATGTTGAATCAAGTTTCTATAATAAACTTTTAGATCTTCATAACTCCAGGAAAAAACATGAGAGAATTCTTTCATCAAATTGATATATATTTTCTTGACCTCTAGGCTGAGTGTCTTGGACAACTTAATGATCTTAGGATCTTCTTGAGTCCCAATATTGCAATCTTCAACATCTTCATCATTTACAGTAATTTTAGGACTCCTAGCCACATCATTATTATCAAAGAGTTTCTCCAATGGGACCAAGCCTTTGGGAATGATGTTACTTTCTACCTGTACTATATCTCTACCAGCAATCTGATTTTTGAAATAACCATCATTTGTGAACATTCTTCATATTCTTCTTCACCACAATATTCTTCATCAATATTCACATTTTCAAATCCATCCTCCATCTTGAGGAAACTTTCTATTTGTTTATCATCATCAAAAAATTTCCAGTACTTAATATTATCTGGTACTAATGGCATGTGTTTGACCTCAATCTCATATTTTTTGTTAGGTAAAATGGGAATTTTAAAGACTGAGGTTGAAGTATCCAGGGCATCATCAATCTGATTCTTCCCTCTTGGAATCACTGAAAGATTGTATTATGGAAATTGCTCAAGAAGATCAAGCACTATATTTCTATAGGCCCTCGGCCTGGGATGATTTCCTTGGTATATACCCTTTATATGATTGATAATAAACTCAGAATCCCCATGTATATTTGTTCTCTTATCACCCATTTCCTTCAATGTATTCTATCCTAAACTAATGCCTCATATTCAACCATGTTGTTTGTGCAGTCAAAAGCAAGTTTATAAGAACATAGTTTTGTATTTCCTTTGGGGAAGTTGATCCACACACCATCCCCCACTCCTTCTCTACTGACAACTCCATCGAAGATCATATTCCACATCTAATTTTCTGCATCATTTTTCTTCTCTGAACTTTCCTCATTTTTCTGATTAGATTGGTCTTTGGCAACCATATCAATCTCTATCCCTTCCTTTTCAAAACTCAAATTATTGAAGAAAATAGAGGATCCAATCTCAGTTTCCACAAAATAAATGCGGTTTTGTTTGGATGGGCTTTTTTGTTGACCATGTACTTGAGAAATACTTCCCTGTACAATCTCCTATCTTAACCAAACACAGGGATAGTGGCATATGACATATACATTTGGAAATTCCCTTTCAACTTTGTAGCCCATGACCTAGATAGCAGGATGCCAAATTTAGGAGGAATGTCAGCAACCACCACATCCATTACCATGTTTTTTGCTAGAATTTGAGATAAAGAAACCACTAGATCTTTGATTAGGCCCAAGAAGTTCACCTTCCTTGAATCAAAGGAGAACAAATATTTGTAATGCCTTGTGATTTCCAGGCCCAATTGGTCCATGACCACCTTGGGAATCAGGTTATGGGATGCTCCTGAATACAACATAGCATTGTGCAGAGTCATATCATGGATCTTCAAACTGACATAGAAAGGGGGGACCTCATTAGAATCACTATTTTCCTCTACACGTGGGCAAAACAAGATGGCAGGATGATCATCTTGTATGTTCAAAGTGTTAGAATTTTGTTCCATATTGAGCATCTTGATGATCTGATTTCTATATTCACTATTTTTATCAACTTGTTGAATGGTACAGATATTTTAATCTTGGCAATATCACTTTCAAAATTAAAAGAATATGATGTTTTCTCTACCTCTTTGATGACTGTATCCTTTCTTCCTTCAGGAAATTTCTTCTGAGGTTCTTCCTTCTTCTTTCCTTTGTCCACAACATGTTTTTCAACAGAGTCCTTTTTAGGCTGACTTGAAGAAGGTATGTTATTTTGAGATTCTTTGGTAAGGTTTCCCTTTGGAGGATTTGCAGGCACCTTTTTGTTTCAAAGATTATATTGTTTCTGGAATTGCATGATGGCATTTGCAGCCCTGTTTGGTAATATTATTTTTCCATTGACAACCTTTCCTCATCCTCCTGCATGAAGATTTCATTTTCATCCATAAACTAGTCATGTTTTTCTTTACTCAAAAACACCTTTGTTTCATTAGCATCACAACAATGCATATTGTCTTCAAAATTTTCATCATAATTCTCATTTACATAATTATTTTGAAAAGGAGGTATTATTTGTTGGTCACACTGGTTTCTCTGCTCTCTTTGTCTTATTTGTGGAACTATTTTTCTTCTCTGATTCCTGGGTGGAACATCAACCTGTTCTCTAGTGTTATTCTTACTGTCTAAATACATAATCTCCCCGATCATCCATTTCGAGCCACGCTACATTAGAGAACTCTTATGTTCTCTCTGTAGAACATACTGTAACATACCCAACATCCAACTGAGCTATGGCACATAAATTTTTCGAACTGCATGCAATTAAAATATATACACACGAAACTCTTGCAGAAGCATTATATATAAAACGTAAACATATAAATACATCTGTAAATACACAGATTCACATTGAAATAATAGTAAACATATATGTGCAACATATACAGGAAATACCCATAAAAATAAACACAGTTATAACCGCACATATGATAACCCATAAAAATAAGCACGTAAATAACAATGCAGCATATAAATTTATCACACAATTGGCACTTATCTTGGTAATAATGTGACCAAATACATGCAGACCTTCCACGAACCTCCCAGCCTTAGACCACACTGTTCATCACTCTCAACAGTGAGTCACCCTCGATCTGGGACTAAACTCCATCCGGGTAAAGGGATTCCTAACCAGGCTAAAGGCTCATAGAAAACAGGAAAGACTTTGTCTCAGGTGCCAACTCAAAATAACAACCTACAGTCCCTCATTCCCCACATATCTGTCCCACCCAAGAAGTGTTCCCCTTCTCTTCTCAATAGTCCTTCGGCTACCCCACTTCCTTTCTGGGCTTCAGGAACAGGCCAGACAGGAAGTCTCGGAGCATTGTAGATGTAGTTTATCACCTTCAAGAAATCAATTCCCAGAAATTCTCTCACACAGAGAATTTCTCATGGGCATAAAAACCCACCTCTTCAATATCCCATGGGCCTAACAACCCGCTTCTTCAGTCCATCTCCAAAGCTAACCAGATACACCAACACAAAATGGCTATGGATACAGGTTCAAGTGCAGTCATGAAGATACGAAGGATAGATCAATGGGTGTGTGCATGCTCATGGATGATTGACTGGATGACTGAATGATAGAAGGAATGATGTGAAGAATGATGGAAAAGATGGGAAAATGAACTAAGCCCAACAATATGTATGCATTTCCCCAACTTGACACTTGTCATTTTGGGAGCTACTTTGGCCCACTTGTACCCAACTTTAGAACTTAGGATAAAATAATTATCCATAATTTATACTTTAAGAAATATTAATATAATATTCTTTTTTGGCTTAAGCTCCCTATATTATCCCATTTTCCTTAACTTTTAGGCCCATCCCTTTCCCTAACCAGTGGATTTTAGTCCCCCTTCTCTTTTATCATGGTCAGTCTGCACGCAACGATGTATTTTATATTAATTATGAGACATATACAAAAATAGGTGCACTGGCCTTTAACATCTAAAATCTCTGGCCTAATCAAAAAATAATCATCCTAGATTATAATAATTGGCTCACTAGACTATAATATGCAGCATATACACAAAAGGCTACCTGGCCTCAAAATCGCGCACACTTAAGTTGTTGTCCGTGGTATCCAAGAATGTGCACACTTCATCATTTTACTGCGCAGTACATGTGTGCACTATGCCATGAAATGAGCATACAAAAATGATATCAATCAACTCACTAGCTTAAGTACATTTTCATTTATATTACAATTGGGTTCGACCTAGGGATATTACAATCCGCTCCCCTTATTTATGCATTGTCCTCGATGAATCATGTACCCATATACAACAAAATTTCACAAATCCTCAAAAGGATGTGGGTATCCTGCATGCATTTCATCCTCATGCTCCCAAGTAGCGTTCTTGGGACCGTAACAGATCCATTGGACCTTTACAAGCCCTATGGATTGATTCTGGAGCTGTTTGATTTTCCGGTCCAGAATGTGCACTGGATGCACTTGGAAAGAGCCTTCTTGCTCCACCTGGATCACATTCCAATCAATAACATGATTAGCATCAGGTATATATTTCTTGAGAAATGATACATGGAATACATTATGAACAGACATAGATGCAGGCAATGCAATCATATAAGTCATTGGACCAATCCTCTCTAGGATTTCAAATGGCCCACAAGAGCGAGCTGCCAACTTTGAACAATTTCCCATGTTCAGGAAACTTTTGTTGGCCTTCACTTTCAAGAATACATGCTCACCCACTTTAAATTCCCTGTGAGTTTTGCCCTTATTAGCATAGCTTTTTTGCCTATCTTGGGCAAACTTTAAATTTTTCTTTATTTTTATCATTTGTTCCTCCATTTCCCTAATAAAAAAAATAGCCCAACCACTGCTATGTCTACTGGGTTATCCCAACTTATTGGTGTGTTTCACTTTCTTCCATAAAGTGACTCAAATGGGATCATATTTAGAGATGGTTGGTACCCATTGTTATAAGAAAACTCTACCAAGTGTAGGTAGTCTTCCCATTTTGATGGTTTATTCATCATATACATCCTCAACATATCTTCAATCACTTGATTCACCCTCTCTATTTGTCCATCTAAGTCTATATGATAAGTTGTACTAAAATTCAAATTTGTTCCAAATCCATTAAATAATCCCTTCCAAAATTTTGAGGTAAATTTTGGATCTCTATTAGACACAATTATCTTGGGTATGCCATGTAGTCTAGCAATTTATTTCATATAAACATCAGCAATGTTCGATGCCTTGTGAGTGAGCTTAACTAGAATAAAATGGGTAGATTTAGTAAGCTTATCCACCACTACCATGATAGAATTATGTTGCTTGTTTTTTATGGGAAGTTTGGTAATGAAATCCATGATTACAACTTCCCACTTCCACTCAAGAATGGGTAATGGTTGTAGAAAAACATCTGGGTGTTTATGATCAGCCTTTACCTTTTGACATTCCAAACATTTGGCAATAAAATAAGCAACCTCTTTCTTCATTCCTGGCCAATAATATTGGCTCTTGACAGCTACAATAGTTTTCTAATATCCTGGGTGCCCAACATAAGGTACATTATGCATTTCCCTCAATATCATATTTTTCAATTCCTGAGAATTTGGTACATAAACTCTACCCCTGTACATGAGAATTTTATCATTATCTAGCTTATATTCCTCAATTTTTTGTTGCAAATTACCTTGCTGTAATTTTTCCACTAATTCCTTGTAATGCAAATCGTATTTGGCAGCCTCTAAAATTTTGTCTTTCAAATCTGATTGGTACATGATAATGGTTGTATCATGCATTTCATTCACTATTCTGCTGAGTGCATCAGCTACTTTTCTCTCTTTCCCCTTGATATGCTTTATATCAAAGTCATATTCACTTAGAAATTCTAACCATGTGGTTTGCCTAGAATTTAGATTTGGCTGATCAAATAAATAGTTCAGACCATTATGGTCTGTTCTTATCTCAAACCTTTTTCCCATGAGGTAGTGTCTCCATTTCTTCAAGGCATGCACTATGGCTACCAACTCCAAATCATGAGTGGCATAGTGTCTTTCATGCTCCTTCAACTTCTTGATTCATAACATATAACAAATCCATTTTGAGTGAGGACTCCACCAAGTCCTTCTTTACATGCATCTGTTCATACAATGAAGTCTTCATTTGGGTCTACAATCCTTAGTATTGGAGCACTTGTTAATAATTGTTTCAAGTGTTGGAAACTCTTTTCACAATCCAATGTCCACTGAAACTTCACACCCTTCTTTTGTAAGGAACTGATTGGGTGTGCAATCTTTGAGAATCCTTCAATAAATATCCTGTAGTAGCCTGCAAGGCCCATGAATGATCTTAATTCTGTCACATTCTTTAGCACTGACCACTCTCTAATGGCTTCTATCTTATCAATATCCTCTTCTATCCCATTCTTTGAAATGATATGCCCCAAATAATGACTTTGCTTCTGATAAAATGAGAACTTGCTCAATCTGGCATACAACTGATTCTCCCTTAATATTTGCAACACCATCCTCAAATGATGGTCATACTCTTCCTCTAACTCAGAATATATGAGAATGTCATCCAAAATGGCAATGACAAACTTGTCTAAATATTCTCGAAAAACACCATTCATTAAGCACATGAAAACAATTGGTGCATTTGACAACCCAAATGGCACCACTATGAAATCATAATGACCATACCTTGTCCTAAAGGCGGTCTTGTTGATATCTTCCTCTTTAATCCTTACCTAATGGTATCCTGATCTGAGATCTATCTTTGAAAATATCTTTTCATTCTTCAATTGATCGAAAAGATCATCAATCCTTGGCAGAGGATACTTGTTCTTAACAATCACTTTATTCAACTGTCAGAAATCAATGCACAATATTCATGTCCCATATTTCTTCTTCACAAACAAGACTGGGGCACCCCAAGGTGACACACTTGGGTGTATATACCCCTTCTTTAGAAGTTATTCAAGTTGCATTTGCAACTCCTTCAAATCTTGTGTACTCATTCTGTAAGGAGTCTTTGACACTGGAGCTACTCCAGGCATTAAATTTATAGAGAAATCAATATCTCTCTTTGGGGGTAGTCCTAGTACCTCCTTGAACACATCTTCAAACTTTTCCAAGACTACATAATCTTCCAAATTTGGCACCTTATCTTTAGGTGTCTCTTCCATATGAGCTGCAAATATCTGACACCATTTTCTGTAACATTTCTTCAGCTGCAATGCTGAAATTTCTCTGATGGTTACTGACCTGGTAATCCCCTACACTTTCCTTAGGCTCCCTTCCTCATCTAAGCAAGTAAATACCTTGTTATGACAGTCTAGGATAGCATGATGTTGGTCCAACCAATCCATCCCAATTAGACAGTCATAAAATCCTAAAGGAAAGATGTTCAAATCCTCCCTGGTGTTCAGTCCATTCATGTCCATAAGACATGACTTAACCATATCATTAAATTTTCTTTTGGCTCTGGTAGCTACTTGTACTAGCCAAGATTTTCCATGATTTCTTCTTGGAAAATGAAATATTTCCACCATCTTAGGATCTATATAACTATGACTATCTCCTGAATCAATTAAAATAGAAATGGTTTGGTTGTTGATCATACCTTCCACTTCAATCATATGTGACTGATACTTTGCTTGCTTGTTGTCCAGGGTTGCATAGATCCTTGGCACATTTCTGATCATGTCTTCCACTATTTTAGCTTGTTTTACATTGTGAACAATGCTCCCTTTTTCACCTCTGTGAGGACAATCTCTGAACACATGATCCCCTTTACAACCCCAAAATTGAATAGGTGTCTGCCTTGGCCTTTGACCCCCTGCTTCAATCGTTATGGTCTCTCTAGGAGTTTTATGTCCCTATGGATTATTTTTGAAGAATGGTGGCTTAGATCCCTTCTTCCTCTGATCCACCTTGAATTTTTTTTTTCTTCCCAAGCTTTTTGGAAAGTTGGCCTCGATTTGTTCTGCTCATATAGGCATTTAGCTCACCTTATGGTCTCCTCCAATGTATTTGTATCATCATACTATATCTTGTCACTGATGAATGATGGAAATCCACTAAAATACATTTGAATCTTAACTGTCTCATCCTTCATGAAAGAGACATACTTCAGTAGTTCTAAAAACCTTCTCTCATATTCATTTATGGTCATACTTCCAAGCTTGAGTTCAAAAAATATTTCATTTCCTTGTCATAATATCTCTTAGTCAAGTATTTCTTCTCAAAATACTTCTTGAATTCCCTCCAAGTAACACTTTTCTCTTTAATGTGTTTCACCTGCACAGTTTGATCCCACCACATGGATGCCTTTCCCTTGAGTTGATAGATGGAAATTCTACCTTATGAATGAGAAGAATAATTATGCAATTGAAAATACTTTCTCATGCCCAGCATCCATGTTTCTGCATCCTCATTCTTCTTGTGCTCACCATCAAATGTAGGAGGTTTGATTTTGTTCATTTCTCCTCGTA
The DNA here is from genome assembly GCA_009831015.1 of Picea engelmannii. Taxonomy (NCBI): domain Eukaryota; kingdom Viridiplantae; phylum Streptophyta; class Pinopsida; order Pinales; family Pinaceae; genus Picea; species Picea engelmannii. The sequence continues at coordinate 189,513 of ML807855.1, forward strand.
GCTCATCCACCACAGACCCCTTATGCTTCCTGACAGGGGATGGATTCAATCTATTGTGTGCTCTCTTATTGGAATGCCTTGGGGAGTGGTGGTGATGTCTGCTAACACTTATGGTTCTTCTTTTCTCATCAGGAGGCGTATGACTTCCATATTTTCTTGAGCCACTCTCCTTGTCCAAATTATTTTCTATTATGTTCAAGCTCTACAATAACTTCATGTTGAAGTCATCCTGCTGCTCCTTGGATTTCATAAGCCTTTCATTATCAGTTGCATGGATTTGGACATCCTTCTACAAATTTTTAATGGACTCTTCCATATTCATGTTTTCATTCATTTCATCTCCATGTCCATTGGAGTTTGTTCCTTCAATGCCCAAATGGAAATCCATCCCTCTAATATCATCCTCCTGACTATAATTCCCCTGTGCCTCTTCCATTCCTACGGACGCTATGGTGATCTTGTTTTGATCTAGTTGTTGTTAACTCTGCAAAATGCACAATGAACAAAACTTTGTCAGGCTAACTGTTTCAAAAATTTCATGAAAATATGAACCATTCTGGTTCAATAATATATATCAGAATTATTTCTTCTGATTTCCTGGAAAATTGAATTCCCCGATCAATTTTATGGGTGGATATTTATATTCCATTATCTAATACATTTCCAACTAATTCTCCCATGCTCAATTCCGAGTCTTGAGCAGAACGTTATGGCTATTTGAAATTTTCCCATTAATTTTTATGTTAATTTTTCAACTTTGCGCAAATCTGCATTGTAATATGCATTTTTTGCAAGATATCAAATATAATAAATATACAGAACATAAATAAAATGCTAGAAATGGTAGAATAACAATAATATATCCAGCATAATCTCCAGAATAACACAAAAATGATATAAGAACAACAACAAAAATAGCACTTAGATTCAGAAAGCAATGTTCACAGGCCTATTCCAGGGGGCAACCTCCAATCGAGCAGTGCTTTGTTACAATAATCTCCAAGCTAGGGTTTCCATACCCTCGACCCTTATTTATACTAAATATGTCTATCAAGAGAAGCATCTAGAGGAATATCCTTCTAGAAGTCAAAGCTTCTATTAGGTCTTCTTACATCCACCTTATTCTATTTTATTGAAAGGCCTTATTAATATTGACCTTTATTACATCCAAATATATTGATCTACCTATGTGCATGTTAGGAACCTACATGTCTGCCTCCTTAAAAACAACCTTTTCCTCAAGGCTTGAGATGTGGAAACTACTGCAGAATGGTAGTTGGTTCCCAAGTGGCATCTACTGGAGTCGTATCTTTCCACTGGACTAGAACTTCCTTGATGGTTCTTTGACACAGGAAACGCTCATGCTGGTCCAAAACGGCTTCTAGTTGTAGCCAAATGGATCCTTCTTCAGCTAACTGGGGAAGGTTGGTTTGAATTTGGCACCTAGTGCCAATCACCTTCTTTAAGCATGAAACATGAAAAAATGGACGTAGCTTCAACTGACTAGGTAGAGCTAACTGATATGCGACTTGTCCCACATGCTTGAGAACTGTATAAGGACCATAAAATTTGGGTGCTAGATTCTGACAATTCTCGGCCTTGAGGGAAGTTTTCTTGTATGGTTGCAGTCACAGAAATACCTGATCCCCTTCTGCAAATTGGCGTTCAGAGTTACCTTGATCTGCTTGTTGCTTCAAGCGATTTTGTGCCATGACCAAGTTCTCTTTAAGTGTACAAAGAATATCCTCTCAAACTGTAAGTGTTTGGTCAACCACCTAGACCTTCGAGGTAACCAGTAAGTATGAGAGAACTGAAGGTGTCTTCTATCCATATACCGCTTCAAAAGGATTCATGCAAGTAGTTGTATGGTAGGAAGTGTTGTACCACCATTCGGCTAGGGGTAGCCATTGAGCCCAATGATGTTGTTTTTCAGAGGAAAAACACCTCATATATGTTTCCAAACACTTGTTGACAACTTATATTTGACCATCAGTCTGGGGATGATAAGCTTTGTTGAGATGCAATTGGGTGCCCTATAGCTTAAACAATTCTTGCCAAAAATTGCTTGTAAAATTTGGGTCACGATTAGAAACAATAGAGTTCGACATGCTATGAAGCTTGAAGATCTGTTCCATGAAAATTTGAGCCACCGTGGATGCAGTAAATGGGTGTTGAAGAGCACAAAAATGAGAATACTTGGAAAGGAAATCCACAACCACCATTATGATTGATTTATTCCCTGATTTGGGTAAGTCGGTAATAAAGTCCATAGAGATTTCCTTCCAAATAGCAGGTGGAATCAGAAGCGGTTGCAATGTGCCCAGAGATTTGACTGTTTCTCCCTTGTTGCATTGACACACCTCACATTTAGTGACAAAATTATGGATGTCTTGTTTCATACCATCCCAGAAAAAGGAACGTTTGACCTTGTCATATGTTTTGGTGAACCCTGAGTGCCCCACTGTGGGTGTAACATGAAGCTCAGAAAGTACCATGGATTTAATCTTTGATTGTTTACTTAAATACAAATGGCCTTTGTATAGAAGCTCATCCTAGAGCCAAGAGTACCCTGGGGGAGCCGAAGCCTTGGTCTACAATTGTTGGATCAGATGCAAACTTTTGGGATCTTGAAGCCATTACTAGCGCATAGCTTGGATCCAATCAAGTACAATGAAGGAAAGAGAAAAACGGGATCCTTCTTCTTCATATTTTTGGGACAGTGCATCTGCCACTACATTGTCTTTTCCTTTCTTATAAATGATCTCATAATCATAACCAAAGAGCTTAGTCATCCATTTTTGTTTCTCCTGGGAGGAAATGCATTGTTCCATAAAGTACTTGAGGCTTTGATGGTCAGTCTTAATTTGGAATCACTACCCTAAGAGATAAGGGAACTACAGATCAACAGCATGTAGAATAGCCAACATTTCCTTTTTATAAATGGGTTTTCCCAGATTCCTTTTAGACAGTTGCTTTCTGGTGAAGGCCAAAGGTCAACCCTCTTGCATAAGGACAACACCGATTCCTTTCCCTGAGGCATCACATTCCAACACAAAGGTCTTTGTGAAATCAGGAAGGGCTAGAACCAGAGTGGTGTACATGGTCGTCTTCAAGGTTTGAAAAGCTTGAGCAGCGGCTAGAGTCCAAGAGAAAGAGTTCTTTTTTAGGAGAGCAATGAGAGGTGCTGCAATATTTCCGTAGTTCTTAACAAACTTGCGATAATACCCTGTTAAGCCCAAAAATCTATGCAATATTTTGAGAGTATTTGTGTGCGGCCAGTCTTGCATAGCTTCAATATTTTTTGGATCCACCCTAATGCCATCCTTGCCAACCAAATGACCCAAGTATTCTACCTTGGAGGCACCAAAAGCACATTTAGACTATTTTGGGAAAAGTTAGTGCTGGGAGAGGAGATGGAGAACTTGATCCACATGAGTAAGATGGTATGTCCAGGTTTTTCTATAGATGAGGATATCATCAATGAAAACTAAGAAAAAATGATGGAGAAAGGGATGAAATACATGATTCATGAGGCTTTGGAAGGTGGAGGGGGCATTACACAAGCCAAAGGGCATGACCAAAAACTCATAGTGGCCCTCATGAGTGCGAAAGGTTGTCTTGGGAATGTCTGCCTCTTTCATACATATCTAGTGATAGCCAGAGAGAAGATCAAGTTTAGTAAAGAATTGGGCGCCACTCAATTCATCCAGGACATCATCAATGACAAGAATGGGAAATTTGTCTTTAATGGTCAGTTTGTTGAGGGCACAGAAGTCAAGACACATTCTCCAAGAACCTTCTTTCTTCAGGACCATGACTACATGAGAATATTAAGGGCTCGTACTAGGGCGGATAATGCTTTCCTTAAGGAGTTCCTGGACCATTTTCTCGATTTCATTTTTTTGTGAAAAGGGGTGGAAATATGGACGAATATTGGGAGAAAGGCTACTGGGTACAAGGGGAATGGAATGATCATGAACACCGTAGGAAGGAGGGAGTCCTGGTGGAGTGGAAAATACCATTTGATGTTTATAAAGTAGATCTTGGAAGTCATGCGGCACCGGGGGTGTCTATGTTGCTTGTATGGCATGGAGTTGGGAAATGACACCAGAATGACCTTTTTTTAGCATATTTTCCATGCGATGGGAACTAATGACCTCAGGTGAACCAATAGTGATGCCTTGGAATTTATATTGGTGGTCTTCCTGGTCAAATTGCATGGTTAATGCCTTGAAATCCATCAGAATGGGACCCAAAGTTCTTAGCCAGTCTGCACCAAACACAATGTCACAACCACCCATGTCAATAGAAAACATATGGGATTTTAGGTGGTAGTCACCGATTTGGAGACACACATTTTCACAACGCCCTCCACATTTCATGGAACCACCATTGGCAATCATGATTTGGAAATTGTTGACAGGATGGATGTAGCAATGAGTTTCTTGGGAAATGTGGTGATGAATAAAATTATGGGTGCATCCACTATCAACCGGAATGATGACTTTCTGATGCTTGATGTAACCGATTAACTTGAGGGTTTGGGGAGCAGAAAATCCAGTGAGAGTATTGAGGGAAATGATGGGTTCTACTTTGGGAGGGTCTGAGGAAGGGGTTATGTCAGTGATTTCAGGTGACTTAGACACAAGGGGAGTTTCAACATCCTCTTCCAAAATATCCTCAGAGATGTCCATAAAAAGATTATGTTCCTTACACTTGTGGCCCGGGAAATGTTTGTCATCACAATTATAACAAAGGCCTTTGAGTTGGCATTCATCCATTTCATCCCTGGTCAATTTTTGGATCTTTAATGGGGCTGAGGGAGTAGTGGGAGTGATGGGTTTAGGGCGAGGGATAAAGGAGGGTTTTCAGTTTTGAGATGATACAACCTATTGTGCTTCTTTATCTCTTTTAGTAACCTCCACCCAAGTCAAGGGTCGATCCATGAGGACATGGGCCTGAATCTCCTCCTTGAGGCCACTGATAAAACACTCTCAAAAGAAAGCATCAGTCATGCCTTATGTTCAAAAATCCAGGCGCTCAAAGGCAACTATGAAGTCTTCTATTGTTTTGGATTGTTTCAACTTTGTCAAATGGCCCAAATGGTTGGTGTCCATGTCAAAGTGTTCATAAATCTTAGTTGGAAATTGGGTCCAAGAAATATACCCTTGACAAGAATTTTTTCTCCATTGCCACCAGTGCCAACGTTCTTGATCTAGATGGAGAACACCATACCGGATTTTTTCCAAGTCATTTGTGATGTTGTATAAAGAGAAATAATGTTCCATTTGGTTTACCCAACCAGTGGGGTCTGAGCCATCAAATTTGGTCACATCCACCCATGGAAGGCGTATGCCACATTGAAAGTGATGGTGTTGAAAGGTATGGAAATGAGAGGAATGTTCACCTTCGGTCTTTGGAGGTGCTTCAGAGAAATGGTCATCTGTAGGGATCTTCATTTTGGTACAAAGGGATGCAAAGACAGATTCAAGCTGGGTGGTTAGTTCTTGTTTGAATTCCTCCATCGAGGACTGCATGGTGGTATTTATGGTTGTATTGATGGATGAATCGATGGAGGCAACAGTAGCACTGAGTTGTTTCACTTCCTTTTGGGTCTCAAGGAAACCAAATTGCAAGGTGTTGAAGTGAGTTTCCAGATCTTAGCTACAGGTATGGGCCATGAGGATGGGTGAACTGAAAAGGGGCGGGCGAGGTCAAAAATTTTGCCAAAAAATGATATGGATGAATGTAATAAGGGCGGAGAGATGAATCCAATGGAATAGGTCTCAAATAATGGTGAAAAAATTTCCAGAATTTTTTTTTTTAACACCTGCAGGGTTATACTTTGGTCTGAAGAATACTGCAGTGATGAAATCTCCAAATGCTTACCCAGAAAGAAATGTGTATTTACTTGGAAACCCGAACACAGTTGTGTGGCAATAGATCTAGTCTGTTTTAATTTGTTTATGTTTCTGTCCCCCAAGGGTTAGGTATTCAAGGGTTCTACAGACAAGGGTCTGCCCTATGTTATAGCTCTCTAATATACATGTGGGGTCCAACAGTAGTACTTGGCCCAATATCTCAGGGAACTAAATAAGGAGGATAGACCATACCCTTAGCCGTACTACCCGACTACCCAGGTACTAGAGAGTATCTTCCCGAGTGTTGTTCTTGGTGACACTATAGCAGTCCGGTGGTTGATAGGTTTATCTAAAGAGGGTTTCAAGAAATCTAGGCCAATCTGTACACAGGTGTTGTCTGATGCGCTACCACTTGAAGGGGTACCAATAGGGGTCAGAAGGGTGGCCAACAGATGTGCACTTAAGAACCACTTGTATTTCATGCGTGTATGAATGCCTCAAATGTGGGTTTATGCATGTAATGATAGATCTTTGTGGCTTAAAGATGTTGGAATACGTCTCTACCCTGGAAAAAAAATTCCCACAATTTCTTCCAAGGAAAGTATTTGGATAGCACTTGCAAGATATCAAATATAATAAATATGCAGAACAGAAATAAAATGCTAGAAATGGCAGAATAGCAGTAATATATCCAGCATAATATCCACAATAACACAGAAATGATATAAGAACAACAACAGAAATAGCACTTAGATTCATAAAGCAATGTTCACAGGCCTCTTCGAGGGGGAAACCTCCAATCGAGTAGCGCTCTATTACAATAATCTCCAAGCTAGGGTTTTCATACCCTCGACCCTTATTTATACTAAATATGTCTATCAAGAGAAGAATCTATAGGAATATCCTTCTAGAAGCGAAATCTTCTATTAGGTCTTCTTACATCCGCCTTATTCTATTTTATTGAAAGGCCTTATTAATACTGACCTTTATTACATCCGAATATATTGATCTACCTATGTGTGGGTTAGGACCCTAACATTTTTACTCCTACTACTTCGGAATTTTCGTAAGATCTCAATTGGGTTTCCTCATATACATCTTATTGACACTATGTTCAATTTTCACCTCTTTCTGGGTTCTGGGACGCTAGTTACTGCCTGCTAAAATTCCAAACCAAAATATCAAATTGTAACTGATATGCTACAAGTACCTTCTTTTCCATATTAAAATATTTTAACATGCCTAGAAATTTAATTCAGACTATGGAATGTCTTATATGGTTCAATAGATTTCCATTAACTGCTC
>ML807856.1:7640-21416 GCA_009831015.1 Picea engelmannii
AGAGGGTACAATAGGTTTTCTAAAAGATATATAGGGATATTCTTGAGATATCAGTGGTGATAGAAGCCACAATAGAGGAGCATATATCAAAAATCAGTGAATCAATTCAAGGATTACGCAACAAGATTGGAGAGTTGTAAGCTCACACCACACCATTTACACCAACTAAGGAGAAGGAACAAAGAGATACAACATCCATAACCTCAGTCGCAAGCATTAAGAGTCTTGGTGAGGAGTGTGCGAGGCTATGTGAAGAAAGCATGCAGATTTGGACATAATTGATGGTAAATCCGGAGTTGAAGGAAATCGGGGAAAGAGTAAGAAGTGTGAAAGAAAAGGCACAAAAAGCCAATAAAATCATAAACACTCTGCCACCAGTGGAATATTGCATGATGGACATCCTTGTGAATAGAAAATTATACAGCGAGATAGAGAAGTTGAGGGCATAGTAGAACACTATCGCACAACGATTGGAACCCCTGTAGGATGAAGCACTCAATATAATAGGGGGATTGGAAGCGACATAGTGCATGGTTAAGCAAGCCAGGAAATACTATGAGGAGAAGCTTATGATGCTAACGACATAGGTTGTATAAGAAATATTGTAAATGGAGGTTGAGGCAAAGAAATAATTCATTATAGCTAGAGAGACATTGCAAAACATAATGGAGTAATGGAAGGGAGTGATGCAACATACCTGAGCGGATCAAGAAGAGACACATGTGAGTGTTGGGGGCCTACTGGACAAGCATTTTGGATTTAATTTTGAGAAATATCCTAAGGGTTGAGAAGATGCATATTAAAGGTGAATTCAAGATCAAAGTACATAGTAAAATCACATTTGGTAGTGCATAAGAAGATAAATAAAGGAAATAAAGAAAGAAACACAACATGTAAGAGAAAAGGAATGAAAAGTAGCATGCAAGATAAAAGGAAGGAAAATAAGAAGTTGAGGGAAGAGTAGAAGACTACCACACAATGATAGGAACCCCTGCAGGATGAAGCACTCAATATAATAGGGGGATTGGAAGCGACATAGTGCATGGTTAAGAAAGCCAAGAAATACTATGAGGAGAAGCTTACGATGCTAACGACATAGGTTGTATAAGAAATATTGGAAATGAAGTCTGAGGCTAAGTCATTATAGCTAGAGAGACATTGCAAAAAATAATGGAGTAATGGAAGGGATTGATGCAACATGCCTGAGCATCTCGGGATGAGCCACATGTGTGTGTTGGGGGGCCTGTTGGACAAGCATTTTGGATTTAATTTTGAGAAATATCCTAAGGGTTGAGAAGATGAATAGTAAAGGCACATTCAATATTAGAGTAAGTAGTAAAATCACATTTGGAAATGCATAAGAAGATAAAGAAAGAAAAAAAAAATGAAATAAAGCAGGAAACACAACATGCAAGAGAAAAGGAATGAAAATTAGCATGCAAGATAAAAGGAAAGAAAATAAGTATGCAGGCATGAAGGCAGGAAAATCACACACAAACTATGTGTTGTCATGAGTTGTAATGAGTCATAATGAGTTTTCATAGGGTTTTGGGATAATATAGTAGGGTTTTCATCCCTAAACTTGTCTGTAAATATGTAATGGGTTGGGAAGAATAGGTTGTTGGGAGAATAGGCTGAGAATGAGAGAGAGATTATGTTTGAAGTTTTAGGGGAGATTTAACAAAGAGAGGATTACACTATAGAGTGTCTTACACTGCAGAGTGGCTAGGTAGGATGGGGAATGATATCATGATGTATCTATTGTAGCATAGTGAAAAAGCATGAGATAATTGCACGAAGAATAATAAAGAAGCTAGTCGTTGTGGATGTAGCCCAAGAATTGGGTGAACCACATTAAATTTTGTGTCTGAATGTGTATTTTTTTGTGATTATTCATGGATGTTCTGTTTATGCATGATTATATCTAGCTCTGAGTGATGTATGATAATTATAAATGTTCCATTCAATGGTCTATGTCACAATCTGCGTTATAATGGTGTTGTATAATTGATTTTACCAATTAATCTAGGGATCCATAAGAGACACAAAATATTTTTCACATGGTATATATGTATCAATTAACATGTTGATGACCTCACATCTCCTCATCCCTACAGAAACTTGGTTTCTGTAGTCCCAGTAGATACCTCGGGTGAGACTTTGCTTGCATGCAGGTCATGTCGAAAGGGCCGATATCTGAAGGGTTTTATTGGTTAGATAACTTGAACCTAAGGTCTTGCAACTTTGCACAAAAAAAATGGTCATGAAGCAACAAGAACAAGTACTAAGTCACCTAGACTTATTCTTGTCACATGTACCCATGTAAGCATTACAAATCTTGTAGGCAGGGGTGGCACACTAAATACAATTTTGCACAGAACCAATGACAAAGGAGTTGACCAAGGTAGCAGCGGATAAGTTAGACCTATAGAAGGTTCATACTGAGGTATTGCAGGAGAAGGACGAGGCTGAAAAAAAGGTTGAGAAGGTACAACAAGCCATCCAAAAGATATATAGGGATATTCTCGAGATACCAATGGTGATAGAAGCCACAATAAAGGAACATATATATAACATCAGCGAAGTAATTAAAGAATTTTGCAACAATATTGGAGAGATGGAAGCACGCACCACACCAGGTACACCAACTGAAGAGAAGGAACAAAGAGACAGAACATCCATAACCTCAGTTGCAATCATTAAGATTCTCGATGAGGAGTGTGTGAGGCTATGTGAATAAATCACGTGGATTTGAAAACAATTGATGGTGAATCCAGAGTTGAAGTAAATCTATGAAAGAGTAATAAGTGTGCATGAAAAGGCGCAAAAATCCAATGAAAGAATAAAAATGTTCCACCAATAGAATGCATGACTTCCATCCTTGTGAAAAAATAGTTATACAATGATATAGAGCATATGAGGGAAGATTAGAAGACTACCACACAATGATTGGAACCCTTGCAGGATGAAGCACTCAATATAACAGGGGGATTGGTAGTGACATAGGGCATGGTGAAGAAAGCCGAGCAATACTGTGAGGAGAAACTTGTGACGCTAAACTCACATGTCGTAGAATAAATCTTGGAAATGGAGGCTGAGACAAAGAAAGAAGTCTCTACAACCAGAGGTACATTGAAAACATTTATGGAGTCATGGAAGAGAGAAATGAAATAGGCTTGAGTGGCTCGAGACAAGCCATATATGAGTGTTGGGGGCTTGTGGGACAATAATTTTGGATGTGATTTTGAGAAATATCCTAAGGGTTGAGGAGATGTGCAGTAAAGGTGCATTCAGGATCGGAGTTCACAGTAAAATCACATTTGGCAACACATGAGAAGATAAAGAAAGGAAATAAAGCAAGGAGATAAAGAAGGAAAATAAACATGTAGGAGAAAAGGAAGGAAAAACAACATGTAAGAGAAAAGGAAGGAAAAGAATCATGCAAGCATGAAGGAAGGAAAATCACGCATGAACTATGTGTTGTCATGAGTTGTAATGAGTCATAATGACATAGTGTTTTGGGATAAGCTATTACGGTTTTGAGCACTAAAATCTATGTATAAATATGTAATTGGTTGGGAAGAATAGGTTGTTGGGAGAATAGGTTGAGAATGAGAGACAGTCTATGTTTGAAGGTTTAGGGGAGATTTTTCAGAGAGAGGCTCACACTGCAGAGCGGCTAGGTAGAATGGGGAATGATATCATGATGTATCTATTATAGCGCAGTGTGCAAGCCTGAGATGATTGTACAAAGAATAATAAAGAAGCCAGTCATTGTGGATGTAGCCCAAGGATTGGGTGAACCATGTTAAATTATGTGTTTGAATGTGTATTTTATGTGATTGTTCATGGATGTTATTTTTATGCATGATTAGATCTATCTCTAAGTGATGTGAATCAATTATAAATGTTCCTATGAATGGTATATGTCATAATTTAGTTTACCAATTAATCAAGGGATAAGAGACACAAAATATTGTGCGCGGGGTATATAAGTATCAATGAACATGTTTATGACCTCACACCCCCTCATTCCTGTAGAAACTTGGTTCATGTAGTCCCATTAGATACCTCGGGTGAGACTTCACTTGCATGTATGTCATGTCTAAAGGGTTGATATCTGAAGGGTTTGGTTAGTTAGATAACTTGAACCTAGGGTCTTGCAACTATGCGCCAACAGTTGTATTCTTACCAATCATAGAGGGTCTCTTCATTATCCAAGTCATGGGAGAAAATGATCTTCCAATTCATAGCTCAATCATTGTGTAATTGATATAGTCAAACCATAATATAGCCATCAATTTATACAATTAGTCTATTGTTGCACCATTTAATACATCATCTACCAACTCTATGTATTGGTCCCCTTTGACAACATTGATGGGTTGTATCATTATTGTTCCAAGGGACATATCCCCCTTATTCAAGTTAATGATGGCCTCATTTTCATTTTCCAATTCAAACCCTAAGAGGGTGGGTTAAGTATTATTCTCATTGAAAATATTGATGACCGCAAAATCCGACATTATCTTCACAATTCCAATATTGACCCCAACAATTTCCATGTAGCTAATCAAGTAGATTTTTACCACTATTTATCTATTTCACCTTGCTTTAAATCCCACTCCACTCTCTCCTGATCTTTCCCCTCCTCCAAGGCACCTTTTCCCTTCAACTACTCATTCTTTTGGTTCCATCCTAGGTCAACCCCAAGATCAAGTGATTATATTTCCATCACTAGTGGTTTAAATGTCAAATAATATTCTTCCACTAAAAAAATATTCACCAAAGCATGCCTCCCACCTTAAATTACTTCTGAGTTCTGTGTTGATCATGATGGGCCTTGTACTTTTCCTGTGATTACGTCAATGTTTTTTGTACTTGCAAATGTATCTCCCTAACCTTTTCAAAAAAAATATCCATTTTCAATACTTCTCCTATGATGTATTCCCTTAGTCTTTTTTATCCATATACAACATCCAAGGGAAAAGGTAGAAAATACCAAAAGAAAATTTTGAAGGGGGACTTATCAATAGAAGTATGGATTTCTCTATTATAAGAGTGTTGAATATTGATCAAATTTCCATCCTAAGTCTTTCGATGCTTATAAATGTAACCCATCAAAATTTGAACCAATGTCTTGTTGAAAACTTATGGCTTCCCATATGTCTATGGATGGAATGATGCAGATATCTTTAAGTTGGTGTCCATATTTTTCAAAAGTGTAGTCCAAAAGGAATTGAGAAAGTTAGTATCCCTGTCTGAGATGATGCTCCTTGGTATCATAAAGTGCACTCAAACTTGTTCAAAGAACATTTCTACTTCTTTCTATCCTTTGATGGTGTTTTTACAAGGAATAAGAATACATGTATTTTTTAACCTATCAACTACCACAAATAGATATTCATGTCCTTTCTTGGTTGTTGGAAAACCACACACAAAATCCATGGAAATTCTTTCCCAAGGTCGGGCGGGTATAGGTAAAATGTTGGGATTTTGTTATATTCTTTGCATGCTTAGTCTCACTTGATTTACATTGCAACAAGTGCACTGAGGGGGTTGAATTAGGGGTTGTAAATACCACTCTACCTAGGTGTTCAGTGGTGGAACCCACAACAAAAACAAAATTGCATTGTTTTGGGTATGTTTTTGGTATGCTTTTGGTCTATTTTTGGCATATTTTTTGGCCCCTTGTAGTCTAATTCTGGTTAAGGAATTAGGGTTGTAATCTAATATGGGTAAATGGATTAGGGTTTTGGATGTTTCATAATCCTATATATTGTATTGTAAATGGTGGAGTTAATACAATGAGAAATAGAGGTGCAACTTTAAGGTTTGTTGGTTTTCCTAGTTAAGAGTTTCCAAGGTAAATCTTTGAGTACTATGTGTGAATTCTATTGTTTTATTTTTATTTTTATAAATAAACTATGTGCATTGATTTACTATAAAATTTTAAAAACTTACAATTGGTATTAGAGGGATTCCTTTGTTTCTAAGGGTTCAATTATCTTGGGTATATGATAAACCTAGTTTATGTGGGAGATTTGTGGTGGTGATTCTTATGCTAAAAGAGAATGGAGAGTAGTTATAAAATTGAGATTGGGAAATTTAATGGGAAAGAATTTGAGCTATGGAATGTAAATATGGAGGACCTTTTGGTGGACAAAGAATAGTGGGAAGTTGTGGATCCTAGTACTACACCTATGGGTGTGTTAGTGGATGAATGAATCAAGTTGGATAGGAAGGAAAATAGTACAATATAGTTGTGTCTTTTAGATTCAATGTTGTTGGAGTAGGAAATTTTGGGGTAAGAATCAAGATACAACTTAGTAAAAAAGGATAAGAGCTAAGGAATGGACCAAAGGAAGCAGCACACACCGGGAAAGAAGTAAAAGCAACGCGATAGAGGGCAAAGGAAGAAACACGCCAGGAATTAAGGAAAATCAACACGACGGAATTGTGGATTAGTGTGCAAGGCGGTTAGAAAGTGGACAAGTGGAGTCCACTTAGAATTAGGGTTTTGAGTCATGATTTAATGGTTTTTACCCACTTTTGTAATATAAATAGAGGATGTATGAGGTAGCTAGAGGAAACGAAATTATCAAGTGTGATTTTGGGGTCTTAGAACTCATGTGTGAAGAACCTATATTTGGAGAACTATTGAGTCTTGAGCCATAGTGCTAGTTTTTGACTACGAGTTGTGGAGCTCGATTTATATCATTTTTGGAGAATCATGAAGCATAATTTAGGGTCAGATTGTAAGTTGTGGATATTGGTGTGACACTATTAATCCTCGTGGAATGTTATTAAACCTATAATGTAATGTGTGTAGCGTTATTTTGATGAATAATAATAAGAAGCATAAGATATTTGTGGATGTAGCCAAGGGGGCGAACCATGGTAAAATTATGTGTTGTGATTTGTTTGAATGATGTTTTTTTGTTTCTATAATTATGAATGAATGATGAATGACTAGAATAGTATTTTGTAGTGCACAATATTGATAATGTAGAATGAATTAACTGTTAGATCTAAATAAATGGTATAATGAAGTATATGGTATGATGCATTGGAAAGTAAATGAAGTAGAACATCCCCAATCCATTCCATGACTACAAACATATATGCCATGTAGTCACCCATAATCCATCTCGGGTGAGACTTCATTGTGCACTCTGTACGCGGTGTAGCCTTTTGGTTTACCAAAAGGGTCGATGGTTTCTAGGGTTTTGTTAGAGAACTAAGGTAGAACCTGAGTCATCCCATATATCCAACAAATGTTATTGAATGTCTCGGGATAATATACATCCAAGGAATTATGGGATAATATAGGGACTTTGTATCAATCTAAATCCCTAGTAAACAATTTTTTCCTTTGAAAGAAGATATACCTCCTAAGGATGAATGATGGAGACTTTGTGACAAAGAATATAAATGCCTTCAATACTATGGTAAGTTAGTTGTTGTCTTTCAATATTAAAAAAAATTATGAAGACAAGTGCATTAGTTTATTATGTTTTTTGACAAATTCATGGGATAGTCTAGTTGTAGCTATTGGGAGTAATGCAACAACATTAAAGTTTGATGATGTGGTTTCATCCTTCATATAGAAAGAAATGAGGTGGAAAATCATGGATAGTCAAAGCATGGATTATTTATTTATAAGAGGTCATTCCAAAGAATTAAATAAAAATAATTCCACGTGAGGGAGATCTAAATCTAGAGGCATGTCTAAATCTCCATAAGGAAATGTTGGAAATGTGGTAAATATAGGCATTACAAGAAGGATTGTAGATATAAAAGTATTGATAAAGGGAATGGAACTGATGGTGTTCCTTCCAAAGGGAATACCTTCTCCGAGGAAGGAGGGGATGCATGCTTGGATTCTTCAAGAACACATGTAGATCATGATGTATGGATGATAAAATCAAATGATTCTTTTAATATGACTCCCCACAGGGAGTGGTTTTTTAAATATGAAAATTATAATGGAGGTGACATTTTCCTAGTAGATGACTTGACAACTAAAAACACATGATTTGGAAAATTCAAGTTGTTGCTCAAGGTAGTTTTTTTTCACATTCTAGAGTTGGCTAGAAACTTGATATCCATAAATAATATGAGAGATTTAGATGAACATGTTGTGTTTTAAAGGGAAACCCACAAAATGGTCCGAGGAGAAATCATGTTGATGAGGGGATTTCTAAATGGAAATCTATACAAGCTATTGGGAAGCCCTATCACTGATGGGTGTAACAATTT
This sequence comes from Picea engelmannii, assembly GCA_009831015.1. Classification (NCBI taxonomy): domain Eukaryota; kingdom Viridiplantae; phylum Streptophyta; class Pinopsida; order Pinales; family Pinaceae; genus Picea; species Picea engelmannii. Next base: position 15,903 of record ML807856.1, read on the forward strand.
TATTGTTTCTAAAAGTGGAAATGAAGAAGATACAACCCCTATTATATTTAGAGAAAATACAATTATTTGGCATCAAAGACCGGGACATATTAGAGAGAATGTCCTTCGAGGATTACATGGTAAAGGTATGGTTGAAGGTACATCTAATTGCACACAATATTTAGATTTCTATAAAATTTCATATATGGTATATATAAATAGGGAAGATTCTCATCTAATGCTACAAGAGCAAATGGAATCATAAAATTGGTACAAAGTGATGTGTTTGGACCTATGTTTGTTCCATCATTAGGTAAAATTTTTTATTATGATTCATTCATAGATGATTTCTGAAACAACACATGGATTTATTTCCTCTAAAAGAAATATGAAGTCTTTGGTAAATTTAAAGAGTTTAATGCTCTTGTGGAGAATAAAATAGAGAAGAAAATAAATGTGTTGAGGATAAATAATAGTGGAGAGTTTTGCAATAATGACTTCGAGTAATTTAGTAAGAAGTGTGGAATAACAAGGCAAAATACTACCCCATACACACCTCAATAGAATGGGATTGAAAAAAGGATGAATATGACGTTGGTGGAAAAAGTAAGGGATGTGCTTAGTGGTTCAAAGTTAGGACATGAATTATAGGCAAAGACAATGGATACTACATGTTACCTAGTAAATCAATCATTCTCATTAGCATTGTTGGACACAAATCAACATGAGGCATGGACTAGTAAAAAACCCTATCTTAAACATTTCAGATTTTTTGGTTTTGATGCTTATTTACATGTTCCAAAGGAAAATAGAAGTAAGATAGATAATAAAGCTGAAAATGTATCTTATTTGTTATAGATATGCTATAAAAGGTTATAAACTTTAGAACCCAATAACTAAGAAGATTGTTTACAATTGGAATGTTGTTTTTAGAGAGGTTAACTATGTTTCCAAATAGGAATTCATGCCAAGGGAAAGAGAACTAGAGATAATAAATTTTGGTTTGAAGGATGAAGAATCTAACTCAACAGAAGAACATGAATCGGGAGAAGAACCTCATACTCCAATATTGAGGATATCGGTTTGGGAAAGAAGGAAACTAGAAAGGTATACTCCACCTAATTTTCACTCTAGTTTTTCTTTATATATTACTCATGTTGATCCCAGAACTATTAGGTAGGTAGGGGATTTAGAGAATGGTAAACTATGGGAAAATGCCATTGTTGAAGAAATGGATGCCTTGAATAACAATGAGGTTTGGGATCTAGTCAATTTTTTGGTTGGAATAAATTGGTATCAAATGGGTGTTTAAGAAGAAGTTGAATGAAAAAGGTCAATTGGAGAACTACAAATCTTTCTTAGTAGAAAAGGGTATTGCCAAGTAGAGGGAATTGATTTTGGAAAACATTTTTTCTCCTATTGCTAAATTAACTCCTATTATATTTATTTTGTTTTCTCTTGATACTTTTGATGTTGAAGTAGAGAAGATGGATATGAATACATTATTAATACATGTGGACCTTGAAGAAGAAATCTACATGAAAGCTGAGAAGGTTTTGCAGTGAAGGGAAAGACAGAGTTGGTTTGCAAGTTGAAAAAATTATTTTGTGGGTTAAAACAATATCCAAGGATGTGATATCAAAAGTTTTATACTTATATATTTGGAATTGGATTCTCAATGAGAAAATTTTATCAAAGTTGGTTGGTGATTATTTTATTTGTGTTCATGTATGTTCACGATATATTGTTGGTTGGAAACAACAAAGAAATCATCAAGGATGTCAAAACTCAGTTGTCTTCTAAATTTGATATGAAAAATATTGGTGCTACAAATTTTATTTTGGGAATGGAAATTAAAAGAGATCAGGAAAACATGAAACTCTATTTGAATCAGAGAAAATATGTTGAGAAAGTATTGCAGAGGTTTAATATGCAGGAATGTAAATTGGTCAAGGTACCTATTCTTGTAGGTGTAAAGTTATCTACAAATAAGTGTCCTAAGAAACAGAAATAGGAAGAGGACATGTCCCATGTTCCCTATCCTAGTGTTGTTATAAGTTTGATGTATGCAATGGTTTATACTAGACTATACATTGCCCATGTAGTGGGAGTTTTGAGAAGGTATATGTAAAAATAAGGGAACAAACATTGGAGAGATATAAATAGGGTCGTCACGTATTTGTGTGGCACTAAAGATTATGCAATTTGCTAGAAGGAAGACCTAAACTAGACATAGTATTATATGCACATGATTTTGTTGATGTATACTTGGCTAGAGATAGGGATCAAAAATGATGTACAAGTGGTTATATGTTTAACCTATTTGGAGGAGCAATCAGTTGGATGAGAAAGAGGAAACATGTAGTTTCACTCTCAATTATAGAATTTGAATACATGGTAGCCACTCTTGTCAGTAAGGAAGTTGTATGGTTATAGAGATTGTGTTGAGGTATTGGGTTTGTATAGCAAATTGTAAGGTTAGATTGTGACCGTTAGAATGAAATATTTTGACAAAGAACCCTGCTTATGATTCTAAAATGAAAAATATCGATACTTGGTACCACTTTGGGAGAGACGTGGTTGAAGAAAAGAAGGTGTTGTTGGTGAAGGTTGAAACTTTGAAGAATGTTGTAGACTCATTGACAAAGTATATTATTACTATGAATCTATCATGATGTAGAGAAGAAATGGGAATTAATATCCTGAATTTTTGATCTTGTAAAACACATCCCCTAAATGTAATTAAAAAATTAAGTGGGATAATATTGGGAATGTGTTATATTCTTTGCATGGTTGGGCTATTTTTGGTCTATTTTTTATCATGTTGTAATCTAATTCTAGTCAATGAATTAGGGTTGTAATCTAATCCGAGTAAATGGATTAGGGTTTTGGGTTTTGAATGCTGAAAAATCCTATATATTGCATTGTAAATGGTGAAGTTTATACAATGAGAAATATAGGTGTGGCTCTAAGGTTTGTTGGCTTTCTTGGTTAAGGGTTTCCAAGGTAAATCTTTGAGTAATGTGTGTAAATGTTATCATTTTCTTTTCTATTTATATAAATAATCTATCTAAATTTATTTATTGTAAAGGTTTAAAACTTACATAAAGGATGGTATATTAAGTGTTATACGCCAAAATGTCACACTTGAGCTTCGCACCCTAAGTGTCGCAAGTGTCGTAAAGTGACGTATGCACCTTGTCAAGTGTCACATACACCCTCGCAAGTGTCGTATGCACCTTAAATAATGTCACATTCACTTTTTTGAGTGTCTCAACCCCTTGACACAACAAAATACATTTTCCATAGTCCCTAAGTCATTAGGGGAAGAAACCCATCATTTCAAGGCCAAAACACACACCTTTTTCTTGGAAAATCGACCTTTTTTGGGGAATTTATAAAGGGTGACACCCCATGGCCATGATGGGGAGGTGCCACTTCATGGAATGGTGCCCCATTTCCATGTTATAGGAGAACCATTTTATATAATGGTACCATTTGTTCAACTCTGGGGGAGCACCAGTCTTGTTAGAGAGAAATTGGGGATCCTCCACCTTTTCCTAAGGGCCAACTCCGACATGGATGAGGTTGTTGTGTTCGAATCCTACCCTATGGGATATATCCTAGGATATAATACCAACTTAAGGAGCCATATCCTCAACCATGTCCTTCATTTTCTCATGGTGGTTGTGCCTCTCAATCTTATATATCGAAGGCATTTCCAAGGTGAAGGGGGGGGACAATTTAGGTATCAAACCTTTGATTATGGATGAAGTATCATCATTTTTGTTTCAATATTAATGTAAGGGATGGACAAGGAGAGCTTGGATAATATTTCTACATCATCAAGCATTCTTTGTAATTTTCTTCTTTGTCTTTCCAATTAATGATAACTTGGACTATTCCCTTCAAGTTCATGTTTTCTACATTTGATTGTTTATTTTCGTTTCAGTATTCATAGATTGTTGGATTACTGAGAGGGGGGTGAATCGGTAATAAATAAATTTAATCATTTTTAACCATAAAATGAAAGTGTTATATCAATGTATCATTATCATCTAATAGTTGCAGAGTAAATAAACAATGAACAAATGAGCAATCATACACATACACAGTACACCAGTGTCTTTATGTGGAAACTCAAAGCGGGAGAAAACCATGGAATGGTTTTTCTTATATGTATTTAAGAATTACATTCATTAGAAGCACCAACTTCCTTTGTTTTCTAGCTGCAACTGGAAGGAGGCTCCAACCCCCTAGTTTCTCAGGCTACAACCTAAAGGAATAACCAACTCCCAAATTCTCTGGATATAACCAGAAGGAGGCTACAACCCCATATGTTCTCCAGCTACAACCAAAAGGTGGCTAAAACCATCTGTCATTTCCCCATCCAACCACCCTTAAATATAAGTAGAAGGATGGAACCATTATCACACTATCACTGTGAGATATACTGTTGTAAAATTGTACCAATCAACCTACACCAAACAACCTGTAATCAACCTGTACCATAAACAAGTGCATCAAACATGCACCAAACCTGTAAAAATAACCTGTCACAACATGTACCATAAATAAACCTATACCTTGACCTGTACCATAAACAAATGCATCAACCATGCACCAAACCTATACAAATAACCTGTCACAATAACCTATCCAAACAACCTGTAATCAACCTGCACCATAAACAAGTGCATCAACCATGCACCAACTTGTACCTCAACCTATATCATCAACGAGTGCATCAAACATGCACCAAATATGTACCAATCATGCATCAAATACACATAAACTATGACTCATCAAGATGTACCAACATCATCAATTATACACCTCATGTATGTGCCAACTCATCAACTATTTGTCTCAACCATGTACCCAACATGTACCTCAACCAAAATCTCTCATCAATTTCATCATCCAAATATGATTTGTAACTATGTAATAGACCTGGTTTATATGATCACATACCTACAAACCTTCCTTAACTTTAACAACAAGAGACTATCATCTTCATCAAACTTTACTTTAGTCTCACATGACTAATTTTGGATTAGTCAACAACCCTAACTTGAAAAAATCATAACTATGTACTTGTAATGAATAAAGATATGAAAATAGTACACAATTTTCTTTGGTGTGTTTTATTCAATTCCTCCAGGTTTCACTAATTGGAACCTCTCAGAAAAGTATTTATAGCAAAAAGGGCATACCTTGTTGAATTCTGGCTTATTCTAGAGAGTGAACTTGTAGAGCATGCCCCACACAGAATATTTGTTGTATGGATATGAAAATGGTACACAGAATACTAAAGAATGTACTCTAACTAATACATTTGGTCTTACTAAATTTGGATATTTTATGAAGAATTTATGATGTTTTTACCCAAAACATGTGTTTTAGACTAGTTTCAGGACTAGGCACAAACCCTTTTTTCCACAGAGTGTAACTCCAAAAATACAACGACCCAAAAGATGAAATTTTTATCACAACTACTTGTATATGTTTCCTCAATGGCCTCCCAATTTCACA
>ML807856.1:21698-35418 GCA_009831015.1 Picea engelmannii
TATCCACTTTGACTTATAGTACACTCATCACTTCACTTTATTATTTAAATAATTTATTCTTTGCAACCACTTTGACTACTTTGACCTTTTGGGGCTTCTAGATGACTCATGAGGGTTCTCCAACTTCACATGGCCATAACTCTATATCCGTGAGGAGTTATGTGACGTTACACATGCCATCAAAAATGGAATGACATGTATTATCCATCCAGATTATATTACCTTCAAATATATTAGAACTCATACCATTATACATCAAACAAACTTGGGTCCATTACCCAAACCTTTGTGCTATCGGAATTCGCTATCAGACTTTCTTCAAGGGTTGACATCAATGAAAACCAACCCAAATAATCAAACCTAATTATATAATAATCTATAGTAGTAGGAAGAGTTCATTTTCTAGTATTTGTAGGACTTCAGTTGTGTTGAGGAGCTTGGAGATCAAGCCTAAGGATTGGAGCACCAAGGATTGAAATTGCAACAAGGTACACCATATTCTTCTTCTCTCTTGCTTGATTGATTGAGTTAGACCTATAGGGATGTTAGCAATCATTTTTTTACTTCATTATTTGGACCAAATATAGGGGTATTGGTTCAAAGGGGATCTTATCCTATCCACAAAGAAAGATTTCTCAAAACATAAAAATGGTGACTCCGCTAGGGAGGAACTTTGACTAGTTTTTCCTCTTTTTCATCTTGAATCCTTTGGTTGTGATTAGATATTGCTTGTTTGATTATTTATTTTGATATATTTCCCCTTCCCTCTTCCTCATTGAATATTTTATTGAGTCATTAATTGAGCCTCTATTGATTTTGAGCTGTTAGAATCCATTTTTTGAACTTTTCATATAAATGGCCCTCCTCTGCAGTGTATACCAGGGTGCCACTTAGTTGACTGGTGCTCCCCTAATACTTCTATAGGGTGCCATGACACTCTATCTCTTTGAGTAGAGGGTGACAGTCTCTCTTATTTTTTTCCCCTCTTTCTACCCTTCTTTTCTTAGTCTTCTTTTGCGAGGCATTTAGCCCAGTGACTCCTAATATATCTTTCACTTTGTTTGCTTGATAATTTGACAATTATCACTCATTTATTTTCCTTCCTTGAGTTTTAAAATATATCATAGTTTTGATCCCCTTAGGTTAACAAGATCCCTTGGTTCATCCCGTCTTTCATTTCTTTGATCTTCGTCTCGCAAAGCTTTCATATTTCTTGATTGTTTAGGAGTTTTCACCAACTAGGGTTTGCAAAGGTTGTTTGGTTTTGAGCCTTTCTGTCTTCATTTCAAACATATTTCTTTCTAACAATTAGGAATATCGTGTTTACCAAAATCAAGCATTGAATGTTGTTTCTCATTGCTCATGTTTTGATAATTTTCATGAGTGACATGTCTTTTTTCTCTTTTGCATATTCGATTCCTTTATTGACTAAGTCATCTCGCACTTGTTTCTTTATGTTCTCATCATTTTGAGTGAACTTTGTTTGATTCCTTTTTTTCCTCGTATTTCTTTGTGTTGAACACAGATATATTTCATTCCATTTGAAAGTTAAGAAGCGAAAAATTATCCTTGCATATATAATCAAACAAAGAAGTTTTTACAATATTTAGGAAATTTATTTTGGTATATGTTTAGAAAAAGAGATATTTTTACATATGCATTTCGATTTTCAGAAACATTGCTTGGCAGTTTGGAATCATCTTGATCCCAGAATTGAAATTTGCATTGATTTGAGTTCTTTCTTGTGTTAAGAAGAATAGAACTCTTCTCCCTTCCATATATAGAATTCATTGAAAAGAATGAACTGCATCTCATTCTTTTTCATTCTATTGGAGTTAGGTCTCTCACACATCACCAGTTTCATCTTCGTGAACTTATTGCATAAAATCCATTAAAATCAACCATGCGCTAATAAAATCAATCAAAACATTTTTTGTTTTAGCACACCAATATTAGCACGGGATTATGGTCTTTGGACTAGAAAAAGTGAGTAAATCATATAAGACTACTAAACAGACTGTAGATCACTAAAGAGTGTACAAATCAAAATTTCATTTAAGCATATCTGGGAACCCCCTCTCACATAGGGGATAAACATGAGGTCATGTGTGTAAGAGAAATGGAGATTACCCCTCCAAATCTTGATCAATCATAGTGGAAATATCATATATTGGGGGTCCTTCCTAAAGTGTCACTAACTCATTTGGTCTCGGTACTTTGTGAACTCTAAATTCATTCAGGGTCCCCTTGAGTCTATTGGTCCACTTGTCCTCAATCCTCTGGAAGAATTGAAGACTTTGATATTCTTCCCATATGTTCGGTCTTGTCTCTCAATTGTACCCACCTAGAGGATGACTGCGAGTTGATACCCTTAGTGGCATTTCCTAGGAATATATAGAGGTGATTGTGGGGGGGTTCCCACGGTACCTAAGGAAGACATTGTATCACACTCTCAATACTCTTGGAGGGTGATCTCATGAATGCAAGGGTTTCTTGCACCGACAAGGGTCATTATGTGGAGATCGGGGTAATTGCTTCTCACTTCTTCGCTAGCGGCTTGATATCACATCTTCAAAAGATCCTTGATCTTGTTGTTTCTTGGTTGTTTTCTTTTAGTTTCATAGGAGTTTGTTTCTTCGACTTTCATAGTCATCCTTAGGATCAAATATTTCATAGTATACAAGGCATGGAACCTGACATTCAGGAATCTCAACACAATGTTTCTCGCGAATGAATGATCGAAGATCAACCTTCTGAAACTAGGATCACCACTCCTAGAAGTGGTTGATACATTGAAGAACCGGTCACGACCTTCTTAGAAAGATTTTCATCTTACGTGAATCCTCTTTTAATTGATCCACTTGTCCAACCTCTCACTAATCCACCATCCATGAGATATTTTGATGCTTATTCTTCTTACATATTACCGCCTGCTTCCACCACTACACAATATTTTGGCGTGAACCCATCATCTTTTGTATTTCCTGAAGGACTTAGGAACTTATCTTTTTCCACAACTCATGTAGTTGATATTGTTGGTTCTTCATCTTTACTGGAAAACATCGATGACCCAAGTAACCCGACTCAACCATTTACCAACACATCTCCCTTTGCACATGGTTCGGGTAATATTATTGCTTCAATATTTCCCCACATGCACGCACCAAGTGCTTTACTTGGTTGTCCCATCAGTCATATGGTCGAAAGTCAAGTTGTTCAAACAACCATGATTACACAATCTACTCAGCCTCCATCTCACACATTTCATATTAGTACACCCTACATTGGAGGTCAATCTTCAATAGGAGAACAACCTTCAACTGGGGGGGAACCTTTAGCTGGATCAAAAATTTTCACTGGGAGGAAAATTACGTGGTTGAAACATCAACAAGCCTGGGGGAAAGATACTCCTATAAGTCCTTATATCCATACTACCATTGGCATGAATCTTGGACAACCATTTCTAGGAGTTTCTAACCCTTTGTGGGGTCAACCCAATCAGACGTGCATTCCTCTGCAAGGAAGTTTTCCCTTTCAATTTGTAAACCCCATGATTCCAATTTAACAGTCCCTTCAATGACCATGCATGGGGGGACTATCACGTCAATCAAATTACATAGGGGGTCCATCTTTTTAGTCACACTACATGGGTGGACAATCAGGACAACCACCTTTCATGGCTGGAAAACCTGGGAAACCACCATATATGAGAGGACCATCTAGTTTTTCTATCTCGCTGCAACCTGGATTTGGTCCTATTGGTGTTTCCATGCCATATATATATCACCAGTATCCAAAAGCTAACTGACATATTCCATTCTTGGCTACGTTAGATTTTTCAGATCTGTCTCATTTGACAAATGATCCCATTCAACATGCCCTGTTTTGTCCCACCATCCCTGCAAAATTACCATCTCACATCCAAAAATTCGACGAAAACCCTGTGGAACATCCTAAAAATCATGATATGAATTTATATTTATGGTGTTCTTCCAACTCTTTGATGGAAGATTCCATTCATCTTAGAATTTTTTAGAGAACACTTACAAGTGCAACAACAAAATGGTAAATTGAGTTGTCGTGTAACTCCTTTGTTGAATTTAATTCTCATGCCATGGATTTCCTGAAGAATTTTTAGTTTCCTATATGGTATGAGTCCAATACATAACTTTTTACCTCACTCTGGAAATCCTCTTCCACCCACATATCTGATCATATTCATGAGTGGAGATAGCTGAGATGGTTGATTAAAGCTCCAATTCCATACCAACTCCTCACGGATTGGTTTGCAAAGTCTCTCTTTCCACCCATCACCCGTGATGTTTCTATGGGAAACATAGTTACTAAGGAGAAGGTTATCATCCTTGCACAATATTTGGACTTGGTATATTCCCATTCCGATACACTTTATTACATGACCCCTAATTCTTCTCATCCTTCAAACGATCCATCAAGACCTACTATAGAACCAGGTTTTGTTTCAGACATGAAAACTATTTCTGCTCCTGCTCAAATATCTGAGGTGAATGTGGTCCAATCCACCTCATCTCAGCAACCAAGAGGTAAGAATAAAAATAAGGTTAAATACAAGAAATATTCTAACTAGTGGAATACTACAAATACTTCTGATACTCAACCGACTATGAAAGCTAAGTTTCCTTGCATGATCTGCAAGGAAGACCACTACATAAAATACTATCGTCATCGTTAGGTTGTTGCTAAATTTCTGAAGAGTACCTCCCAACTGGTTCATCAAAAAAATATGGTTGCACAAAATCCTGTCCCTCCACAAGGGAGAGACGCGGGTCATTCCCACAATGGGGATGCTTCATAGAGTGCCTCTAAGGTGTACATGTTTAATACGATTAATGTAAATACTTGAGAAAGTACTTATGACACTCCTCCTGATTAGGATAATGGAAAGTCTATCGATCATCCCTCCACTTTCACTCCTCCTCCATCTTCCAATCCTCTTCATATTGAGAAGCCAATTTCTGATGTAGTTTTGTTCCCGCCCAAGAGCGTAATTTGAAAAGTGACATTTAATCTGAATGCTCAAGCTACCCAAAAGTACAACATCATTGAATATTTGGCACAATCACCTTGTGCTATGTCAACCCTTGAAGTTCTACATAATTGTCCAAGTCAACGTAGAACCCTGTTGTCAGCCATTGGAGCTATGGATCCAAAGGAATCAAATATGATTACATTTAATATGGATTACTCAAAGGAGAGGCTCTCCCACCACTTAGCATTCCAAATTCAAATTTTGGTTGGTGGAAATAACATCCATCGCATTGTTTTGGATGAGGGATCCTCCACCTATGTCATGTCTTTGTTTTGTTGGAAAGCCCTTGGTTTTCCTAAACTTAGCTGGTCTCCTACCACCTTGAAAGTGTTTGATGGATGTGGTTTCCCACCTCACAGACTCTTGCAATATTTTTTTGTGACTTTGAAGGGTAAGATTGTTTCAGTCGATATAGAAGTGGTTGATGCACATCTGGATAATAATTGTTTACTTGGTCGTAGTTGGTTCTATGCGATGATTGTCTTCGCATATTCAGTATTTCATATCTTCATTGTTGACCAACTTGACTATACAACTCCAGATCTCCATAGTGATACAACGAATAATGTCTCGTTTCTAGGACATAATAGATTTGAGAGTGTAGAATTAGGTCTTCTTAAGGATTCCTCGCTCATGGGGGTTATTCTTTTACCCACTCCTCCCACCTTGCATGTTTCACATTAAATATGATTTTGAATTAGGTGTGACAATCCTTAGAATTATTTGATCGTTTAGTAGTACCTAGTCTCTATGAGAATAGTTCTATTCATGTGCCAAGCTCGTTAAAAAATGAAATAGATGCTTACAAGCATAATTCATTGTCTTTGTTAAGCTCGTTAAAAAATGAAACAAACCCCCCTCCATTTGAATTGAGTATTACTTTGTATTGAATACTTGAACATTATTTTCCTCCACCTAGTGAAAATGTTCCTATTAGTAACCAGATTCCTAAACGAGAAAAGAAGAAGAGTCAACGGAGGAAACGATGCTTCAGGGCAGGTCTCCAGCCTCTGGACATCATGATGGAGCAAAGCCACTAGCTTCTATTAGGAAAGTTGGGGGGAAAATACCTCTAGAGAGACACACTATTAAGAGTGATCCTCGATTAGTGGACATTCCCACTGTATTAATACATGAGAATAGGTTATCGAGTATACTTTTATCTCTTTTTTGGACTCATAAAATATTTACGAAAAAAAAACTCTTTGGAGTCTCCTTTAAGCTCTTTTCAGACTTCCTAAAGATGAAAATATTGTCGAGTGAGTTTCCTTCCTTTCACACTTGTTAAAAGGTTTGAAAGGGCATCTTTCAAGTGGTATTTTTTCTCTTTTTTGGCCTCTTGAAACTAATTATGAAAAAGGAATATTCTATTCAAACATAATTATAAAAGTTCTCCCCTGTATTTTTTTACACTTTTTTCGAGCTTGGGAGACTAAATTTATGAAAAATTCATCCATGGAATCATCTTTAAGTTCTCTTCAGACTCTATAAACATGAAAAACCACCGATTTTACCTTCTTTGGGCTCGTAAAATTATGCATCAAAGGACCTATGTGAGTCCAATCTCCATGACCCATACAGGACTGAATCCCTCCTTCTTCAGGTTCATTAAACATATGACGAGGGACTCATCTGAAGGATGAGCTATACCGAGCATATGTTATCCTCCTCAAGATCAATAAAAAACAAAGAGATTTTCATTTCAGTCAAAGAGTTCTCTTATTTTACATCACATTATGTTCTTGGTACTTGTTGAGTCAATGTTTCCAAGTCAGTTGTCATGCCTCATCATGTTCAAGGGAAGTTTCACTTCAAACTATCCATTTGTAGCATTACCAATTTTAGTTTCTTGTGTCATTCCATACTCATTCGATCCACCATATCACATCACTTTCCTGTGTCAGTTTCGTATTGATGATGGGGGATACATCAAGGCCCTCCTTCGATGAGTCTTTTCCTATCGAATTCATCACATTATCCAAGAATTAGACTTAGAAACTAGTTATTACCTTGGGACCTGCATGCCTCAATGGTAGGCCTCCTCGCTTCTGATAATAGGTTTACATCATTGACCTCTAATCAGATGATTCCATGAGTGTTCAACTTTGGCTCATTTATTCACATTCGTTGGAATGTAATAGGGTACCTTTGTCATCATTGGTGATTTCCCTCACACTTGTTAATGGTATGCATAAATGACCGGTAATCAAGTTTTTTCTAACATGTTCGACATCAAGTCATCTATTCACATGGATATATTCATACCATTTCAGGATTGAAATGAAGACCCTAGGTTGGGCACTCACTTTGTTATGTGATTTTCCCATGTTGCAATGGAGATCATTTGAGCATGTAAAATATATTAGTACAATCATCATGTTGGAAATCTTACTGATATATATAATGTCACATAGATCCACATTGTACTAACACGTGGCTATCTTTTGTCATCCCATAGATCCACTTTGTATTTTTCGTGGTTGCAATCAGTTCATGTCATGGAGGTATGGATCCACATTGTATCTTTGGTTTCCATATCCTTATTTAGTAATCTCATGGATCCATAGTGTATTGATCGATGGCCATGCTTTGAGTCATCTTTTATTCCGAGCATAGGTATGCATGCCTCATAAATGGAACATATTTGTATATTGATTGATGTTTGTTTGTAGCTACTCTAAGTTATCCAAATCTAGCACCCTTAAATTGAAGTATTTTTAAAGTGTTTCGACCATTATTTTCTCTTCTGACCTCACACTTTATGGGGCATTTATTACATGCAAAAATTTCACACTTGAGTTTTTCACCCTAAGTGTCGCAAGTGTCGCAAAGTGACATATGCACCTTCTTAAGTGTTACATGTAGTGTCACAAGTATCAGATGAAACATACCTAGCGTCACATTCACTTTTTTGATTTTTTCAACCCCTTGACACCATGAAATATATTTTTCACAATCCCTAAGTCATATTGGAAGAAGAAACCCCTCATTTCAAGGCAAAAAACACACCTTTTTCTTGGAAATTTGACCTTTTGGGGGGCATTTATGAAGGGTGGTGCCCCCTGGCCATGCTGAGGGAGTACCAATTCATGGAATGGTGCCCCATTTCCATGTTATATGAGTGATACTTTATATAATGGCACCATTTTTTCAAATATGGGGGAGTGTCAGTCTTGTTAGAGAGAAATTGGTGATCCTCCACCTTTTCCTAAGGGCTGACTCTGACTTGGATGAGGTTGTGTTGGTCAAATCCTACCCTATGGGATCTATCCTAGGATCTAATACCAACTTAAGGATCCATTTCCTCAACCATATCCTTCATTTTCTCATGGTGGTTTTTCCTCTCAAGCCTATATATTGAAAGTATTTCCAAGGTGAAGGGCGGGGGGGGGATTTAGGTATCAAACCTTTGATTCTAGAGGAAGCATCAACATTTTTGTGTCAAGATTCATGCAAGGGATGGATGAGGACATCTTGGAGAATATTTTTTCATCGTCAAGCATTCTTTGTAAGTGCCTTCTTTGGCTTTCCAATTAATGATAACTTGGCTTATTCCCTTCAAGTTCATGTTTTCTACATTTGCTTGTCTATTTTCATTTTAGTATTCATAGATAGACCTACTCATATAATCATCTAGAGTAGGAGGAAGATTTCCTTTTCTATTCTTTACAAGACTTCAGTTGTGTTGAGGAGCTTGGAGATCAAGCCTAAGGATTGGAGCAGTGAGGATGAACATCACAACAAGGTACGCCATATTATCCTTCTCTTTTGCTTGATTAAATTAGTTAGATATATAGGGATGTTAGAAACCATTTGTTTACTTCAATATTTGGATCAAATATAGGGGTATTGGTTCAAAGGGGATCTTTTCCTTTCCGTGGGGTAATATTTCTCACAACAATAATCCTTTCTTTCGATTATTGGACTCCCTGGTACAAGAAAGTATGAATCCTCTAACATATCGAGATACATCTTCTTGCATTGTGGGCCAATACACATACCTTTGTAAGTTGGTAATTGTCTTTCCAAAACCAAAATGTCCTGCAACTTTGGAGGCATGACCCTCTCTGATAAGCTACAATATTTCATCTTTAGGAACAGAGAGCTTGTCTAGCTTGTAGAGAAACCCATTTTAGAGATGATAGTTATCATTATCATCACCTTTTTCTACACGAATTTGTCCCTATAGATATTGAAACACTTCCTTAAAGTCCTCATATTCTATGTATGCCTCTTTTTATGCATCGTCAGAAAATTTTTCCATGTGCATACGAGTTCCCAAATCTGTAATATTGGATGTAGGAGGCCTTGGAAGCATGTCTTCCAACTTATTAGTGATTCCCTTCTTATATTTGATGGCTAGATGAAATTGATACAAATTCCCCATCCACTTGTAATTTATGGTTCGTTGAAGCTTAATTCGGGCCTACAAATACTACAATGGTTGGTGATCAATGTGGATAATTATTTCCATGCCCATCAGATAATGCTTCCATTTATTAATAGCTCAAACCAAGTCATAGAGTTCCTTATCATATGAAGGGTAGTTCAAGACTCCCCCATGAAACATTTCAAAATGATAGTATACTAGCTTACTTCCTTGTATCAATATCACTCCCATGGTGTAGCATCCCCACTTACCTGCTAGGCTATGCCACTTAAAATTTATGCTCTCTGATATTGATTTAATTCATAAAAATGCTCTGCAGTCACACGGATTTATACCAAATAATAACAAAAAAGTACAGGCATTTCGCACATGAGAAACCCATGAAATTAGTTACATCAATAAAAGATAGCACAGGAATTTAACACAAATTGATACTTATATTTATAAAAATAACACCAATTGTGTGTAGACCCTCCATGCTCCTCCCAACCTTGGACACGCTACAAATGAATTCTCAACAATAGTCACCCCTGAGTTAGGGCTTAAAATCCACCTAGATAAGGGAATCTAACCTTGAATAAGGTCTCCTGAAAAAATAAATCTCAGAATTAGGTGCCAAATCAAACTAATGGCCTACAGTCCCTCATTCCCCACATGCCTATCCCACCCCAAGAATTGTGCCCATTCTCTGTTCAACAGTCCCTTAGATTATACACTTCCTTTCTGGGGCTTCAACAACAAGCCATATAGGAAGTCTCTGAGTCTGTATCTTCATTTTGGCACCTTGGGAAATCAATTCTGAGAAATTCTCTCACATAGAGAGAATTCTCACGAGCCTGAAAACCCACCTCTTCAATCCTATGGGCCTAACAACCCACTTCTTCAATCCATATCAAGAGATAACCAGGTATAGGTACAAGTTCTGGTTACAGTCTAGTACAACAGGGTACTAATCATAGTTGCATGAGGGAAGGAATGATCATGATAGCATGAATGGAAATTAATTAAGTCTAACTCTATGTATGCATGTGCCCAACTTGACACTTGTCATGGTGGGAACTATCTTGGACCCACTTGACCCCTACTTGTCTCCCCTCCTTAGAACTTAGGATACAATAAATATCCATGCATTGTACTTTAAGGAATATTAAAGGAATATTAATATAATATTCCTTTGGGATTAATCCCCCTAGATTAGCCCCCTTTTCCTACCCAGTGAATTTTATTGCCCCATACTCTTTTACATGGTTGGTTTGCAACTGTGATGTGTTTCCATTAATATTTGCATGTGATTACATATTACAATGATAGCTCACTATCCATTTAGCATTTGGCTCTCCAACTTTAATAACCACACAGGAACTTTGGCCCAAAATATCATGGCTCACCAACCTATATGTTCATTTATATTTATATGTATAGTTTGGGTTCGGCCTAGGGGTATTACACATGGCATACCCACTTGCATTTTTCTCCAATTTGTAAGGTTTTTGCAAGTTAGGTAATGCAAGAACTAGTGCTTGAATGATATTCCATTTCATCTCATTGAAATATGTGTGTTAACTTTTTCCCCACTAGAAACTTTTACCACTAGTTGTTATGGAACGGAGTGGCACAACTGTCATTGAAAATAATGCTATGAACTTCTACAGGCACCCTGTTGCCCCAAAAATATCCTAACTTTAGTTGCATTAGTAGGAAATAACTACTTTAGGATGGCCTCCATCTTTGTGGGATCTATGTTGAGTTCCCTTCCACTAATCATGTATGCCAAATACACCAATGGCTACTAAGAAAACTCATGTTTCTTAAGGTTAGAAAGAAGTTGGTGATTTTTCAGAGTCTCTGATACCTGCATGAGATGTGAAATGTATTATTCCTAGGTATATCTATAAAAAAATATTTCATCCAAATACACTATTATAAATGAATCTAAATAGGGATACAATACATCATTCATCAAGCACATAAATGTAGATGGTGCATTACATAAACCAAAAGGCATTGTAACACCCTAGTTTTGATCCCCATATTAGCAATGTATATTTCTATATATGATGAATGGTTGAGGGTCATGCAATATAATATGCAAACATTGTGCATAGAAAGTAATTAAAATAAAATACACCATCAGTTGTAGACAAATATGGACAGAGTCACTGGGGTCTAGGATTCAACAAGAGAGAGGGATAAATGGGGGTTTTGAGGGGATTCCATGTGCCTAATAATCCCATGCTATTTTCCTAAATAAATTTTTCATTTACCATATATTCCTCCTTTGAATTATCAAAAACCAATCATTGAACGAGAAGTACGGGATAAGTAATTTCATGTAAGAGGTTGGTGGGAAATTCATCTCACCCAGTTATAAGAGCATGGACTAAGTAAACTCATTATGGGAATTGTATAATTGAATTCGTGTAAGAAGTGGGTGAGGGAATCATCTCACCTAGTTATGAAACATGGGCTAAGTACAATCATTTTGAGGAATGGTGAGAATCAAATATGCATGGGAGAAAAAGGAGAGGAAATTCAAGTAGAGAAGGAGAGTTGATTTAGAGGGAATAAGAAGAGAGGGAAAATAGGGTTTTGATGCTAGAAAGAGAGGGAAACCATATTGTGTGTTGAAAACAACTTGGTTGAGTTGGGAATTAATTTGAGAACTAGGTTGTCATGCTTATGAAGAGTTTTAATTAAGAAATCACCCAAGAGAATGTATAAATGCTATTGTGAAGACTCCATTTACAACTAGATTTCCTGGATCCCCCATATTGGAGATTGATTTAGGGACTACCATGCAAATAAGAAAATCCCATCCCTTGGGTTATGAAAACTAATGGAGAAGAGAGTTGGGTGGTTGTAATTTATGTAGATCCATGTCACTGTGAAATTATTGGGTATTGAGTTATTTGTGTGGACAATATCTAGCCATAGGAACCATTTCTTCCTTATGGACTCATAGCCTAGCTTGGGGGTGGCCTATTGCAAAGAGGTATAGTGTAACAAATCCTATGGTTGGGTGGAACATCTGACATCTACAATCAGTTGTGTAATCGTTCATAAAGATAAGTGTTTTGGTCACATTTCTTGTTTACTATGTTAACATTGTACTTGAATGTTATGTTTATTATGTGTTTTGTTTGTTTAAATGTTGCTACATTTAAGGGCCAACATAAATTTGTAATTCTAGAGGTTAATGATATATGCATGAGCTTGTATAAAATGTTGTATGCATTCATTTAAAAATGGTGATCATAGTTTGGTTGATTTGATTTATTAATGGAAATTCCAAGTACCCCATATCCTCAATGAAACACAAAAGGTGTTGGGTACATCATAGCTTGGTATCAGAGTGAAGGTTTCAACACCAAACTTGTATGGGACAGAGACTAATATGAATTTGACAAACTCATTGTAGAAAAGTTTTGGTTTTTATTGAATTTGGGGAAAGTAGTAAAATTGGAGAAAAATCCCCAATTTTGTCACACAGTTGGCTTAGGTTGATGAATTGTTGGTTGTCATTGATGTCAAATATTGGAGAGTGATATTGTAGATTGATGTCAACCCTTGGTGATTTATTTCAACCCTTGGAGAAAGTCTGGTAGCACAAAGGTTTGGGTAATGGACCCAAGGTTGTTTCATGTATAATGGTATGGGTTTTAATATATTTGAAGGTAAGACTATTTTATATGGATAGTACATGTCATTCTGTTTCTGGTGGTATGTGGAACGTCACATAACTCCTCACGATTAGAGAGTTATGGCCATGAGAAGTTGGAGAACCCAGGTTTGGGTAATGGACCCAAGTTTGTTTGATGGATAATGGTATGAGTTTTGATATATTTGAAGGAAAAAATATTCTATATGGATATTACATGTCATGCCATTTCTGGTGGTATGTGGAACGCCACATAACTCCTCACGGTTTGAGAGTTATGGCCTTACGAAGTTGGAGGACCCTAATATGTTGTCTTGAAGCCCCAAAAGGTCAAATAAGTCAAAGAGCGTGCAAAGACTAAATTATTATTTAAATGATAAAGTCAAGTGACAAAGTCAAGAAGGATTATTTAAATAATAAAGTGAAGTGACAAAATCAAAGAAGATTATTTAAATGATAAGGTGAGGTGACAAAGTCGAGGAATATTTAAATGATAAAGTAATGGAGAAATTTCTAATTATGGAAAGTGGTTAACCCTAAAAATGAGGAAAATAGGTTAAGTGACCTATAAATGGGTTAAGTGACCTAGAAATAGGTTAAGTGA
>ML807856.1:35468-53936 GCA_009831015.1 Picea engelmannii
GTGGAAAATAGGGTTTGTGGCTAGTCCTGAAACTAATCTAAAACAAGTGTTTTGGGTAAACACATCATAAATTCTTCATAATAGATACAAATTCAGTAATACCAAATGTGTTGGTTAGATTATAGTCTGTAGTATGTTTTGTAACATTTTCATATCCATTCAACAAATATTATGTGTGGGGCATGCTCTACAAGGTATCTCTCCAGAATAAGACAGAGTTCAGCAAGGTATGCCATTTTTGCTATAACTCCTTTTCTGAGAGGTTCCAAGTAGTGACACTTGGAGTAATTGCATAAAAAAAATTGAAGAACATTTTGTACTATTTTCATATCTTTATTCATTATAGGTACATATTTATGATTATTTCAAGTTAGGGTTGTTGACTAATCCCAAACTAGTCATGTGAGACTAAAGAAAAGTTTGATGAAAATGCTAGTCTCTTGTTGTGAAAGTTAAGGAAGGTTTGCAGGCATGTGATCATATACACCATGTCTATTACAAAGTTACAAATCATATTTGGATGATGAAATTGATGAGGGATTTTGGTTAAGGTACATGTTGGGTACATGGTTCAGACAAGTAGTTGATGAGTTGGCACATACATGGGTGTATAGTTGATGATGTTGGTACATCTTGATGAGTCAAAGTTGATGAGTAGTTGATACATTATTGGTACATACTTGGTACATGGTTGGAGGCACTTGTTAGTAGTATTGTTGACACATGGTTTATGGATGATGTAGCATACTTGTATTGGTATATTATTAGAAGCACATATTGATATTGGTGATGATTATGAATTGTTGTGTTATGGTTGGTTGATACACATCTTTGAGATTTGTCTTGGTGATTGATCTTGGTGAGTAGATCTGATTTGGTTGATAAGATTGATGAGACACGTTGTTGTGATAGGTTGTTTGGACAGGTTGTTGTGACAGGTTATTTGTATAGGTTTGGTGCATGGTTGATGCAATTGTTCATGGTCTAGGTTTTGTATAGGTTTGTGTTGGAATAGGGGCAGACCCAGGGTTCAATGCTTCAACAGTTCACCAACAAAACCCTAACTACCGGCCCTTTCGACAACACCTGCGAAGCAGATGAAGTCTCACTCGAGGTAGAGGCAGTGGTGGTTGCAGGACTCAGATGTATGAAACCTAGCTGGGACACAGATCTTTGATTACAACACCTCAATAGAGCACTTATTAGTTATCGTTCATTAGTATTTATCCTTTTTCTACAGTGTAGATAAACCCTAATTATAGTGTAGCATAGTATTCAACAATATCCAACACATTCAAGCACTAAGCACATCAAAATAGATCAGATATGGTACTTATTTACATCACCAAGCACTAATATATCCTATCATATACATCTAAACATGCATTATTGTACTAAGCATAAATCATATGAACAATAAAACAACCATAATTCACAAAGGATATACGTGGTTCACCCCCAGCCTGGGGCTATGTCCACCAACTCTTCTTCTTCTTTATTGTCTTTTGTCAATCATCTACATGCACAGAGCCACAAGATCCTACTCCACATAGGACAGGAGATCTATGCGCACTCCACCAGATCCTCCTTCCCCGAGCTAGGTTACAACACAAAGCCTTTACATGGTCACTTGCACTTAGCCTTGCAAGCCTCACATAGTATGCACAAATCATTTACAACTATCACTTTCACTTAGCATAACATCACACACATAGTTCTCATGTCTAGTGTCTTAGCACTTAGCATGGCACCACACTGCTTACATTGCCTAGCTATCTATTTATACATTACAAAAGAGGCCTAAGCATGGGTAAACCCATGGGATGACATCCCCATACCTGTTACATAATCCCAAAACCCAAAAATCCCTAAACAAGGGGTTGAGATCCCGCAATATCTGCTTCGACTTGTGCTCCACCCTCGACAGCCTGTCGAAGTACCAAAATAGGTCAAACTTGACCAATGATCTCCAAAACTTGGTCAAGGGCCAACAGGCCCCCAACACTCACCCGTGACTCATCCCGAGTCACTTTGCTCTGGGAAATTCTACCTCAAAAGCCTCAAGCTTTGCTTGGGCTGCTTTGATCTACTATTGTGCCAAGGCCTCTTGCTCGAAGAACTCTTGAATAATTTCCTTGTTCACAGGTCCTTCCAAGCATTGTTCGACGGAAGTGACTACTTGTTCCAACTCTACTCCTTGGCCTTCAATATCCTCAAACAGTTGGCAGGCTTTGTCCTGGACTGGTTGGAGCCTTTGAGTCATTTCAATGACTTTTCTCTGTATGGTATGGACGTGTTGTTGATTAGTGCGTTTTTCCTGGGATATTTTCATTCTCTCAACTGCTGACAAGAGCTTCAACTATGCCTGTACTATCGTCACTTGCTACTTTTCCTCCTAGAGTTGTGACTCCAATTTCTTCAGTTCAGGGTCCTCAGTAAGTCGCTCGTAAGTCTGCACACTTCTACTGCTAAGATGTTTACATTCCAAAGCTAATGATCTGATCCTCTCAATTGCGCTTTGGGCAATGGCTTCTCTTTGGTCTCGCACGTCCTGTGGGGTGCTTGGTACTATTTGTATCTCTAGATATACTATTATTTGTTGAATTTGTTGGATGGGTTCAGCAATCTGTGCTACTTGATGCTCCACTATGTCTTCCTCCTTTTTCTCTAATCCCATCATAGAGAAAAGTGCTCTGTTGAATGCTTCTTTTACTCCAACCTACTCTACGAGCAGTTGTCCTTTCTCTTCCTGGATCTGCACTCTCTCCTCTTCAAACTTTGTTTGGAGGTCATCCTTCTCCTACTGCGCAACTCAGCATTTCTCTATCACTTCCTCTTGTTCTTGTTTTAGAGCCACTGTATCATGTTATGTTTCTTATTGTGCGCAAAGAATGTGAGATTTGGGCGCATCGGCTAGTCTGCAAAGTTGGGTAGGCTCATCTCCCAACTTTTTTTCTTCTGATGACAGGGGCACAGTGGGCACTGTGCGGCTGAAGTGAAGGGCCTGTTGTGCCCCTCGTAGTTTTGCTTCAATCCTTTCATACATGGTATCTTGCTTGGATTCATTTCTCTGCAAAAAATATTTTGAGGCATCTGATACAGCTCCGATGATGAAGTCGAAGTCATCGAGTGTGAGAACAATATGCAGCTTGGTCTTACTATATTTAGACTTCCTCCATGTTGTGGGTTTCCTGGGAGAAAGATTTCTTTTTTTAGATGGATCTATGTACTTAGGGGGATGATGTGGTGGTGTTACTTCACCTTGCTTCTGCTGATATTCTTTTCCATTGTTCTCTTCTTTGTCTACTTCATCACCACCTCCTCTGCTAGGTGATTCTGAAGCAGTCTCTTCGGATGCGTTGTTCAACTTCTGTACATCTTTTGTCTTCTTCCTTCTGTTAGTTCCAGGTGTATCATACCCTTCGCAAGTGACCATTGGGCTTCTGATTATTTCAGGATCAGACAGTTCTGTGGGGTCAGCAGGGATAAGGAGATCTGTAGGCCATTCCTTAGTTATTTCTTCTAGGTCCTCCTCTATGAGTTTGTAATAACTCTGTAGTACTTATTTGTGTTCGTCTCCGCACCCAGTGATATAGATAAAATGTTTGTCTACGTGGAACTTCACAAATGGCCTAAACCTGTGCAGGGTGTTCGACATCATACGAGGGACAACCTCAATATCCCTCTTTAAATGCAATTCATAGGTGTGGAACACCACATTTAACTGCCATTTTTTTCCCATATCGCTTGAATACCAGAGAGAGGTGAACTTCGCGACTAAGGGTTCGGATGGCCCTATTTCAGGGAAGGTTTCACCTTTCGGCATCTCCCAAGAAATGAACATGATGAGGATCAACATCCAACTAAAATGGAACTCATAGCCCTGATACTGAGCTTTTAGGAAGTCTTGGTCTAATTGGTTAACTAATTACTTTTCCCAGATCATTTGTATCCCCTCCACGCCTTTTCCTGCGAGGTCAATAACAAACCCTGTGACCTACGTGGGTTTGTTCTTCCAGACTATCTTACCAGCAATCAACTGGCAAGAAAGGCATACTATGAAATTATGGATGGAGGCTACCTTGTATCCCCACTTCACCTTATCCACATCATCATAGGTATCTTTAATATTTTTCACTAGGGCACGGTCTGTAGCCTTTCCTGGGTAAAAGTATTTTGGGTCTAGTCCCTGCATGCTCAATCTGGTGATCTAATGGATCAACGTCGGATTGACGGTGATGCATCTATCCATCCATAGATATCCACCATGGAAGCTCGACAATAGGATCTTAATGCAAGTGTCAACCTCCTGGTGCCTTCCAAAATGGGGTATTTTCCTCTCGTTCAGAATAATGGACTACATAAGGTCCATAGTCCATGTTTGGGGGATTATCCTTGACTTCTTCCCCTTCTTCCTAGTCAAATACCTATGAGAGGCGAGCATGTTGAATTTATTGTGATCCCCTGGGTTGAAGTCATTGATATTTAATGTCATGGTCTTATCCAGCTATGGTTTAACTACATGTATCCCCTTCGGGAGGTGCGCAGTAACCAAGGTGTAGTTGAAATCCCTCGGGACACTGTCACGATTCACTATGTCAGCCAGAGGCGGGTTGTAATTAGGCAGGATGGATGGGATTAACTTTGCGTTCACCAAGTCATCTCGATGCTTGGTTCTTTCCTCGTCCGCAGCTCAGGATGGCCTAGATCCACCATCGGTCGATGGGGAGGATTGCACTCCTCTCATCGATGAAGCTTGAATTCTGATGGACATCACCTTATCAACCATAAGGTCGATTAGAACTTCTTCGATAGGATTTTCTATGGCATTGATTTCATCTAACATGTGCGCTTGATATCGGATAATTTAGGTCGATGAACAAATGCTCAATGCAATAGAACAAGTGGTGAAGTCTCAGTAAACACAACATAGTAACAATGAGTTCTCTTGTTAGCTCGGATACAATTCGTGAAAGTGTACTTGGCACGACAGTCAATGGAATAAGTAGATAGCGATGTAATGGATCCCTCCAACAGACAAGAGGCCTTCATTAATGCAGTTCTACACATTACGGTGTGGTCCCAACGGTCCGATGGTGAGCGTTCTGATCATAAATATTGTTCTAACCATTCGGGAATGTCAATATAATAGTTATAATGCCTCCAACGGTCATATCACTCTGCCATGGTGAAGTGCCAATATGAGATACTCTGATATTCTGACGAAGTTCAAATTCTGGAGACCTTCCTTCTGTGAAGTCTTCTCTAGAACTTCATGTAATTTCTCCAACTTTGCTTTCTTCTTGCATAGATTTCTAGCCTTCTTCCCTGTGATATGTGTCTTGGTATTCATATTTCCATTATGATTCTTATCTCCGCTTAGCATAGGAACTTCGCGCTGTTGATGGTATTTCCTAGGGTTCAAGGCCAATACTTCTTCTCTGTCTGGGGTAGGTGCTCTACTCTCCTGTACAGACAGGTGTTTCAAATATTCTTGTGTTCTTTCAACTTCTACATCCAAATTTTTGGTCCTATGTAGCTTTGACTGGTTTTCTTGCTCTTCCAGTAAGTGTGCTATCCTCTTAGCCATGAAGTCTCTAGTTCTTGATTTTTTCTATTCTAGAGGTTCCTCTTCTTTTCTTCGGGTCTGATCTTTCTCAATTCAGGTTTTTCCTAGTAGTATAGAAAATGGGGTTTTGTTCTCAATAAATTCAACAACCTCAAATTCTTCCTCTGTCGAAGTTCCATGAGCACTCATAGAGGTATGCGTAATTCTTCCACATAGGGTAATCAACTTTCCTCTAAATAATCTTATTCCTCCCAATGAAGGAATAATAGCAGGCTTTACTAAAATTTCCCAAGTTCTTTCTGTCATAATATTCACCTATGTTTCATCATCCAGAACACAATCTATGTCGAAGTCTCCTATTCTTGTTTCTATGCATTATTTCTCTTTGAAGATCTTTGATAAGTTGATATCTTGTGATCTTTCAAGGTTTATTTAATTTGTATTAATGCAGTCTCTGATTCTTTCTAGGGTTCTACCATGGTCTTAGTTTCTTGACCTTCCTCAAGGTTTTCTTGTCTCATATTCATTATTTCAACCTTAGCAATCATTCTAGGGAAATCTAGAACTTCATGGTCCCTAGATTTACAACAAAGACAACTAGGTCTTCTACCAGGGCATTCCTTAGAAAGATGTCTCAGTCTTCTGCAACTGTAACAAAGAGTTAATCATATCTTTCTCTTAAATGATCCACAACCTTTCTTGTACTGCACACTAAGATAATAGTGGCTTACCTGCAAAAAATTCTTCCTAGGATCTTGCATCCATTTGTTAGTCCAAACATTCTTTCTATGCATAGGAATAACATATCTTTCATTATTTGTATCAGATCTACCCATATCAAACCTTCTTTATTCTAGTTGTGCCCTAGTTTTTAGACTAGGACAAAATTTATCAAACATACCTAGATTCATACTCTTGAAAAAAAAATCCACTTATCTTACCTTTAACAGAGCACAAAGCTTCCAAATATTACCTCTTTTTGACAAAAAAATCACTGATCTTACCTCTTTTCTTCAAATCCAATTCCTTTATTAGCACAGATCTTCGCAAGTCAAGTAGAATTTTGCACACTTAAAGAAACAGATATACGCACAGAGCTTTCTTTCTTTTCCTCAGTTCCCAGCAATCACAGTTTCAAGTCCTGGTAATGGAACCATTTGTTGGAAAGGGGCAGACCCAGGGTTCAACGCTTCAACAACACACCAACAAAACCCTAACTACCAGCCCTTTCGGAAACACATGTGAAGAAGATGAAGTCTCACCCGAGGTAGAGGCAGGGGTGGTTTTAGGACTCAGATGTTTGCAACCTAGATGGGACACAAATCTTTGATTACAACACCTCAACAGAGAACTTAGCATTTATCATTCATTAGTATTTAGCCTTTATCTACAACGCAGATAAACCTTAATTATAGTGCAATGCAGTATTCAACAAGATCCAACACATTCAAGCACTAAGCACATCAAAATAGATCATATCTGGTACTTATTTACATCACCAAGCACTAAGCTATCCTATCAGATACATCTAAACATACATTACTATACTAAGAATAAATCATATGAACAATAAAACAACCATAATGCACAAAGCAACCACAACAAAGGATATACGTGGTTCACCCCCAACTTGGGGCTACATCCACCAACTCTTCTTCTTCTTTATAGTCTTTTGTCAATCATCTACATGCATAGAGACACAAGATCCTACTCTGCATAGGACAGGAGATCTACGCACACTCCACCATATCCTCCTTCCCCGAGCTAGGTTACAGCACAAAGCCTTTACATAGTCACTTTCACTTAGTCTTGCAAGCCTCACATAGTATGCACAAATCATTTACAACTATCACTTGCACTTAGCATAACATCACACACATAGTTCTTGTGTCTAGTGTCTTGGCACTTAGCATGGCACCACACTACTTACATCGCCTAGCTATCTATTTATACATTGCAAAAGAGGCCTAAGAATGGGTAAACCCATGGGCTGACATCCCCATACCCGATACATAAGTCCAAAACCTAAAAATATCTAAACAAGGGGCCGAGATCCCACAATCTTCACTTCGACTTGCGCTCCACCCTCGACAGCTTGTCAAAGTCCCAAAATAGGTCAAATCTGACCAAGGATATCCAAAACTTGGTCAAGGGACAACAGTTTGGTGCATGGTTGATGCACTTGTTCATGGTATAGGTTTTTTACAGGTTTGGTGCATGTTTTATGCACTTGTTCATGGTACATGTTTTGTACAAGTTGGTGCATGGTTGATGAACTTGTTTATGGTATAGGTTGATTGGTACAGGTTTACAACAGTATATCTCACAGTGATAGTGTGATAGTGGTTCCATCATTCTTCTTATACGTCAAGGTGGTTGGATGGGGAAAGGATAGGTGGTTGAATCCACCTTCTGGTTGTAGTCGGAGAACATAGGGGGTTGTAGCCTCCTTCTAGTTGTAGGCAGAGAATTGGGGAGTTGTAGCTTCCCTTAGGTTGTAGCCTGAGAAACTAGGGGGTTGGAGCCTCCTTCCAGTTTCAACTGGAAAACAAAGGAAGTTGGTGCTTCCAATGAATTTAATTCTTCAAGACATATAAGAAAAATCATTTCGTGGTTTTCTCCTTCTTTGGGTTTCCACGTAAAACATTGATGTATTGTGTATGTGTATGATTGTTCATTTGTTCATTGCTTATTTACTCTGCATTTATTGGATGGTAATGCTACATTGTTACAACACTTGGATTATATGGTTAAAATGGATCAAATTTCTCTAGTATTGATTCACCCCCCCTCTCAGTAATCCAACAAATGTTTGGGAGAAATCCAGTGTGTAATTGGTGTGGGGATGTGAAATGGGCAAGCATAGGGATGAATTCATCCATTTGAAGTTAAGTCCAAATATTTCATGGTAGTATTGTCTAAAAATAAATTGGAAAATTAGGTATATCCATCAATAGCCCAGATCACGTCTGATCTTGAGATCAAGGGTCTAGATTTATCTTGGATTTGGTCAAAAATTCCTAGGTCAAAAAAAAAATTGGCTATCGACAGAAACCAAATATTTGTGGTTGTTGATGTAAAATTTGTTTTTTTCGCTAAAGAATTATTTTATTCGTTGATGTGAAATTTATCTTGATCATTGATATGAAAAGTTATTTGAGTCGCCAATGTAAAAGTGATTTGTGGTTTTCGATGAAGAGAAAAATCTTGTTTTTTAATGGTCAAAAAAATATTTTGTCACTGATGGAAAATATTCTTGGTCATCAATGTGAAAAAAAAATGATTGTCGGTGTGAAAAATATTTTGGTTGTTGATGTGAAAATTATTTTTGGTTGTCGATGTGAAAAATATTTTGGAAATCGATATGAAAAATATTTTTGTCACCAATGAGAAATTAGTCTTGGTCACGGATGAGAAAGTAGTTTCGGTCACTGATGAGAAAGTAGTTTCGGTCACTGATAAGAAAATATTTTATACCACTGATGAGAAATACTTTTGAGGCATGGAAAGATAAATAAGATTTCTAATGGAAAGTAACTTTGGGCACAGATGAGAGGAAATTTGATTCACTAATGCAAAGTAAAAGTGGGTGTCGAAAGAAAAGAAAAGGAGGATGAAAATGGTTGTCAATGGTTGAAGGAAGACATCAGTGTCCATGTACCATGCAATGCTAGCCTGGTTGGGACATTAGAAATATGATGGTATATTTAAAAAAAAAAAAATGTATGGAGACGAAATATTGTTTTGTCCATAACAGGAGTAGAAAATCCTAGATCCACATGAAACTTCATGGGTAGGCCTATAGTGAGAAGGACTGAAAATTTCTAGTGAGGACCACTAGCCAATTTTGCTCCAGATTTATGGAAAATACAAATTAATGGTTTTTGAAGAACATGGTGGTACTCCTTGGTAGAGGCCTTGTTGCTAATGAAATTTGTACACTGAGTCAAGGGAGAAGACATGATTAAACCCAATGAATATTTTGGCCAAAATATAAATAGATTGTAATGGAGATGCATAAATAGGCCAAAATCCATTATTTTGGGTCACTTTTGGGGGATTTTTGAGATTTTTAAAGGAAAAGGGACCCTAGATCACAATTATGAAAAAAAATATTTACTTGAAATTTTACCTCCTCGACAAGGCAGAAAATTTTTCCTTATTGAATTTTTCTCGTTTTTCTCCATTTGGGATATAGTTGTATTTGCAAAATAATTCAAAGTCTAAAGAAAATGTAAAGAGGGCAAAGTTGAAAATTCCAAATTGATGCAGAATTTGACTGAAGCATCAGATTCCTAATCAGAAAGTTGTTGTGTACTCATACTCAAGAATATTATCTATGCCCAATATAAAATAATAAATAAAAAATAAAAAACATTTTTATCGCTATATTTCCTTCTATAGGTGGGAGATGTTGGCCTCTAAGCTAGATTTCATGCATGATAAAAGGGCACAATTGAGTAGAAATGGAAAATTATGAAAGCCATAACTTTTAGCTCAGTATTCGGAATGAGCATGAGTATAATCATCAAAAATCTGAGTGAGAGGAGATTATGTGGAAGGTTTAAAATTTTAATTGATGCATCAATGTTTTTCGTAAATTAAGATGAAGAAGGGTTTGTAACCTAATTAATGAAAAAATTACAATATGCATAATTCATAGCAGTAATTGTTGTTGTTATCATCAAAAAATTGCTCACAAGCAATATAGACAATGGTCGAAGAAAATATCAACACAAACACAACATACTTCTAGCATTTATAGAACCTACTTCAACAAGATGATAAAACTATATAAAAAGAGCCATAATTTTTTGTGCATTCCACCAAAGTTAACGCATGCACATCCATGCGGATAAACAAAGTGTCAAATGAGCACTATGTGCGGTCTACGCAACTGTCACCAATACAAACCATGTTGATGTGAAAAAAATGCATTTATGAATTTGGTTGGGCCACAACCACTTTTAGGCTGAAGTGAATCAAGACAAGACCCCAATATCAATCCAAAATATCTCCTTTGGATGATTGAAAGGATGGGATGTACCTCATTCACACTTGGTACTTGTTATGAAATATCTTGCTACGGTCCTATAAATACATGAACATTGTATGATAAAAAGGAAGAAGTTCATTTTATTGGTATGCTTCCCAATTACTCTTGGAGAAACCATTTGTTCTCTTGAGAATAGTTTGAGAAAGAATTGTATAGGGAAGGCATTCCACCTCTTGGAAATATTTTCCATAGAGTTCTTCACCATTGTCAATTCAAGATAGGAGAGTAAAATCTCCACTTTGAGGGATTCAAGAGACCTCCCTAGGAGCAATAGTGGATTCATAAATCCCACATTTATCCTCTTGGTGTTCTCAATTTCATAGATCATTCTCTATTGGGTAACCATTCTTTGTGTCAAATTTCATGCATCCTTTGCTTATATTTGCATAGTTTAGTCCTCTTTGTTTTTCATTCATTTTTGTTCTATTTTCTTGTTTTCTTACGTGTGGGTTCACTAACCTACTAACCATTGTTCTATGTTTCTTTGTTGGCCTATCAAGACAACCAAAGGGGTCACGTTTTTCTCACTCTAGTGACCAAAAACTCCAAACATATTGGTGACCATACTGGGGATTGAAATACAAATTTTTCCTCACTTTTTGGTGTTTACAGGGTCCAAAACTGGCCTAGCCTACCCTTCAGGTACTACAATTCATCCCTGTTTTGATTGAATTCATTTCAAATTTTCATCCCGCCATTTCTCTGTGTGTGCACAGGTTCGGGTCTAACAAATGCATGAACTGCACAGTTATGCACACTGTCTACACTCATAGACTACATGCATAGTGCACATTGTGCATGACTGTCTCAACACATATTCATGTGAAAGCCTTATCTTTCACTAATTGTAAGGCTTGTTGAGCCCATTTTTCACTAAGTAGATTAGATTTATTTTATGCACTTTGTAAAAGCCACAAAACGTAGGTTTGGGATTCATTCTTGCATAGATACTTAGAAACACATAGATATCTAGGGGGGTCAAAAACAACCATAACATATTTTATTTCCTTGGTTTCCATGTGGGTGGCTTAAGTGTAGCATTTGAATTCCAATCATTGGAATCTTTCCTTTTACAAAACATCACATTAACATCGAGACTAGAAGACTATTCAGAAAGTCTCGAAGTATGCTCTTTCCTCACACCCTTTTGTGATCTTGTAAATAAATAAAAAAAGATTGCTTGAAGAAACATTCATCTCCCTTCCAAATAAATAATTTTAGGAGAGGCCAATACTTCTTATTTTTCTTGTTGAAACACAATCTAAAATATTTGTAAGGGCCCACATATTCCCACATGTGCACAATCTTAGGATAGTTTCAAATTTTTAGAGTAAACCACCTAGAAAGTTTAAGGAATTTGTAAGGCACCATACATGACCACATGTATACAATCTAGGGATAGTTTCAAGTCTTTTTGAGATTAGATAACATTCTAGGGAGATTAAAATCTCAAAAGTAAGGACCCACATGTCCACCATGCTAGTTACCTAGGGCTTTTCAATTTGCAAGGATTATTTTTTAAACTTAATAAATTAGTGATATACAAGATTTGTAAAGGACCAAGAGATATCCACATGTTAAAATTTTATCACTAACTTATTGAAAATCATTATACACTTCCACTTCTTGTACACAATATCACCACTCAGTCAAAAGGTTTTTATTGGATACTTGAAACCGTAGTATGCTCTTCTCCCCGTGTCCATAAGAGATATGGGAGGATTAGAAGGGTTCCATTTGTTTAGTGAAATTATTTTTATCACACCATTGTTAACCAACGAGGTTGTCCCGTGACCCCAAACTCACATCCCAATTTTGCATATTAAAAACAACCATTAAAAAACACATATTTAACCTCCACATGAGGAACACAAAATAAAATTGTAGTCTAATTTACGATTTTGGGGATAGGTATCCAAATAAATCCCCATTATCATTTTCTCATTGAAACTTAGAAGTTGCAATATAGGATTCCAAAATCCTCCAAATCAAGCATTCCTACATCATAAGGCAGGGAGACACCTGTCGAAGACTGAGGTCCATTTGTTCTATGTGTGCCTCCTTGGGTCACCCAACCCTTGGAAAGCATCCAGCATGTGATCCATTTCTGAGGCCAAAAATATGAATGTTGTGCTTTATTGAGGTAACTTAGTGGCCAAATCTAGGTTTTATCTACCTAGATGACAGTTGTGGGCTGCAACCGCACCTCAATCAGATTTTGAATGGTTGTTGGGAAATATCACTAGTACTTTCGGGATATTCCCCCTTCACCCCTCATTATAAATGACTGTTCACACCTTCACTAGATCCTCTTCCAGTGGATACATGCCCCACTGTTCAGTGCTTTTGGAAGGCCCTATGCTTTTTGAGAGGAAGGAAGATAGGTCTATTAGGACACATGGATTTTATGTTATTCACCCACGTGGATAAAACCATTGACCATATTACATTGTTACTTGTTTATGTATGATTACCATTGTTTGAATGCATAGAGTTGTCAAAAACATTATTGAGATAGTCCACATTTACCGAAGCACTTGTTCATTTATTCTTCTCACTACCACTTTCACACATATACATATAGTTTAGAATCATAGGGGAACCGCAACATCTCCATCGTTATAGACATCTAAAAAAAATCCTCCCAATATTGGGAGGTGTTCCCAATTTGGATTCCACGTCAACACAACTAGCACACACACCAGTGTGTGAAATTGTTTTAGGATTAGCGTTGTTTAGGTCCACCCTGCTAGGCACCACTATTTAGAACAATCCATCCATCTTGTATCCATTCCTCTTTAGGAATTGTCTCTCCAACCATAAACCACCATGGAAGGACCACAAAACCTACCATATATAACCTCATCCTCTTCTTCCCAGTTAGGACAAACTTGGGGCCCCTCTCCTAGTTATATTGGTCATCCATCACACACAAAGAGTAAGAATAGAAACACCTATTATCATTTCCCATGGTATGGGGGAAATTCGTATACATATGGAGGCATTGATAGTTACCACCAAAACTACAATCAAACCAAACATATATGTACCACCCATACACTTACTAATCACCCTTATCCATTTTGTGAGGTGAATGGTCACCCATCCCATTATTTCCCTGAACTCACTTTAGAGATAGTCCAAGCAGTTCATTTAGAGAACACACAACACAATAAAATTAGTAATTCTCTTTAAACCACTTCGACGTGCCCCCTCCCCCAACATGCTCCCATTAATCCATCATGTGAGGTTCCATGTGCCTCGACATCATTTTTTACCCCTCACATGGGTAACCCCCCCTCACACCTGATCTACCTCACGACTCAGGCTCAATCAAATAGACTTAGGGGCACTCCTTCCACCTCTAGTACCACAATGTCTACTATACATTATCCTTGTAAGGAAAATGGAAGTGTATACCCACACCCATCATGGGCCATCACCCTTGATTGGGATCAACTTATCAAGGCATGACTTCCATCTTCTACCCCATTTCAAATACAGGTCATCGTTAAAAAATTTACAGTTTATCCATGTATAATAGATGATGGGGCATCCACATGCATTATGTCCTCATCATATTGGAAATAACTAGGATCCCTTAATATTATCCCATCAATGACTGATTTGAGAGCCTTTGATGGTAGAATTTTTTCCCCCTTAGGAATCTTACCTTATCTCCCCATTGAATTAGGTGGTAAGACGGTTTTGATCAATGTTGTTTTCATGATTGGTCTGGTCGATAACAATATTCTCTTAGGCCATGATTTCATATATTCCATGAATTTTGTGGTGTCTTCACTCTTTCAAGTCATGATATTCCCATGTGAGGGACGCATCATCACCATCTATAAAATATCCTACATTGATCCCCCCCATAGGATTCTCATAATTTAATCTCACATCATGTTTCTCACATTGAGTCCATGCACTATGTGTCCACTGCCACTAGTCATTTAACATCCACTCCCCCTAAAAATGAGCCCATGCCTCTAGAACCACCTCCTCACCACTTGGGATTGGAGGTTGGGACGATTCATTCATCCTTGGGGGCATCCATGCATTTTTCTTCCCCCAATCCAAAAATAAACCATGATCTCTCAAATACATTCTTCCCAAAGGAAAAAGAATTATTTGAGGCCGCTACTTCTTTCAGTGAGCATAGCGATAACCTCCATGTAAGTTCTCCTATTAATTGTTGGCATGGTCCTAACAATTCAATTGGTGCACCCTCTAGTAATGTCTCCCTTGACAAGGTCATTACCCCCTCTCAAATAAGATAATATCTTATCACAGATAGAGATATCAAGGAATCCAGTTCCAAGATGACCAATCATGCACATATAGGAGATTTTCCACACAGTTTAAAGTCCCAAACCCCCCAATAGATATTACACAAAATAATGGATCGGATACACTATTTCATATCCTCTTTTGTGGATGTTCAACCTTTAAATTCCTACTATTATATATTCAATCCATCATCTTGGGTATTTGGAAAAAACCCTTCCCCCAATCCTCATATGATAATACAGGGGACAATACCAATTCCCATCTTGGTCTCATAATACATAGCTCTTGACACAAAACAAACCAACAATATACCCTTTGTAGTGACCCTTATACCACCACAATGTGCCCAGTGCCCCCAGACATCATGCGATTGCAATCCAAATAACCTAATCGAAATGATCCACCAAGATAGTTTCAATACTTCTAGTGGTGAGGCCCCCTTAGCCTTGGTCATTTTTAGTTACCCCCATAAGGGAAACATGGCCACCTCTAGGGAGTGCATTTTCCAGGAACCCATTGTTCAAGGAGTGCCTTTTTCAGGAACCCATCCTTCCTTGGCCTTCTTTAGGGAGTGCCTTGTTCGGGAACACATGGTTCCTTGGCCTTCTTCAAGGAGTGATTTTTCCAAGAACTCATTTCTCCATGGCCTCCCTTAGGGAGTTTCTTGTTCAGGAACCCATGGTTCCCTGACCTCCTTCAGGGAGTTTCTTTTTCAGGAACCTATTGTGTCATGGCCTCCCTTAGGGAGGGCCTTGTTTAGGAACTCATGGTTCCCTTGCCTTATTCAAGGAGTTCCTTTTTTAGGAACCCATTGTTCCTTGGCCTCTCTTAGGGAGTGCCTTGTTTGGGAACCCATGGTTCCCCGGCCTCCTTCAGGGAGTGCCTTTTTTTATGAACCCATCATTTCTTAGCCTCCCTTAGGGAGTTCCTTTTTCAGGAATCCATATTTCCCTAGCCTCCTTTAGGGAGTTTGTTTTTTAGGAACCCATTATTCCATGGCCTCCCTTATGGATTTCCTTATTCAGGAACCCATGGTTATGTGACCTCTTTAAGGGAGTGCCTTTTCAAGGACCCATTGTTCTTCGGCCTCCCTTAGGGAGGGCCTTGTATAGGAACCCATGATTCCTTGGCCTCCTTCAGGGAGTGCCTTTATTAGGAGCCCATCATTCCTTGGCCTCCCTTAGTGAGTGCCTTTTTTGGGAACCCATGTTTCCCTTGCCTCCCTTAGGGAGTACCTTTTTACAAGAACTCATCGTTCCCTACCCTCCTTTAGGGATTACCTCTTCTAGGAATCATTGTTCCTTGGTCGCCTTCCGGGGTCACCCAAAATTTTCATCAAGGGACCATTGTTCCCACCAATGTTAAAATACTAGGTATGCACACTCATTAGCATTATTATCAAATAATTGTTCTATGTTCTTTATTCTTAGATATTTGTCATGTCATGTATTTGGTTTTTATGTGCGCGGGTAGTTGTTACAAATACATACCACCCATTCAATATCGACCATCCCATGTCCCCTTTAGGTATATGTTCAAAACTGGCATACACTCACTCCCTATGAAAATATCTACATATCCTAGTTATACCCCTTGACATTTACCCTTAGGATCCCCACACCCGCATTTTCCATACCATCTGTTATCACTGAAAAATTGTCTGCAACATTGCACACAAATGGTTAAAGAAAAACATCAATGTCAATAGTAATTAGTCCACCTACAACACTAAAACTCATCCAGAAGGAAAAAAACTATGTGATTGGAGTAAAAAATTAGAGTGTGCATAATCACCAAAAGGAGTGTTCGCATAGTGCACATATTGCATAGGCCAAAATAGTCCTTAGCACACACTATGTGAAAAATGCACAACTGTGTACGAGAAAAGATGCACACTTCTATGAATGATGCATTTATGGATCTTGTCAGCCCCTCAACAACTTATGGTCTGACCCCCAACATGATTTGACATTCATATCTAAGTGAAATATAGCTTGGGGGTTGGTCAAGGGCTAGAGGGTACCCTAAAAGGCCCCTTGTTCACACTATGAACCAATTACATTTTTCCATGTTTGAATGATATAAATAAGAGCCATGGGTGTGCTAAGAAACAAATATCTTCAAGGTATTGTTATGCTACAAGAATTCTTCCTTGAAAATCGTATTTTCTCTTTGAAGCCTTCAAGCACCATTGCAATAGGCCATTCAACTCACCTCTTGAGGGAATAGGCATTGTTTTGCTTCATTTTTCATTTCTTCCATTGTAAGGAGTGAAGAGATCTCAATTAGGGAACTCAAGAGCCCTCCAAAGGAGGAAGAGGGGACTCATAATTCCCTGAATTTCTCTACAGCGTTTTTCCTACTAATATATGGATCTATTGGTAGAATTATGTTGGTCATTGTTTGATTTTCATGGTTCTAAGTTTCTCATGCTTTCTAACATTTATTTCTTAGTTGTTTTAGTTTATGTATTTTTTTTCATATGTGTTTGGCTTATCTAACCCACTCACAAACTTATGTCTTGTCTAGTAGGCTCATCTAAACATACAAGTGTTGTTTCTTTGCTCACCCAAGTGACAAAACCAACACAACAGATTGGCGACCATACCGGGGAATGGTATCAAATTCCTCCCTATTTGAGCCTTGAGAGCACTTCATTTTGATTTTTTTGTTTTGCAAGTACCAAAACTTGCCTAGCCCAACTTGCCAAAGTCAAATTTCAAAGCTGAGGAAGGAGTATTTCACTTGGAAATTTCTCCCCCGACACGTGACAGGAAGTGCACGTACTTTCCTACCCACAGACGCTCATTGTGTGTGTAACATGCCTCATTAATCTATGCATTATGTGCATTGTGCACCCTTTGCACGCCTGTCAGAACAATA
Organism: Picea engelmannii; assembly: GCA_009831015.1. Taxonomy (NCBI): domain Eukaryota; kingdom Viridiplantae; phylum Streptophyta; class Pinopsida; order Pinales; family Pinaceae; genus Picea; species Picea engelmannii. The sequence goes on from ML807856.1 coordinate 53,270, forward strand.
ACATGTGCATAAGTCCATTTTTCAAAATTGTAAGGGTTGTATGCATGGTTTGAGGGCCCCTAGCCTTCAATTTTTTATTTTTCCTGCACTTTGTAAGGCAAATACACTCCACTTAGAGTCCTTTCCCATATTAAAGGTTAGTTAAAATAGGCACTTAGGGGTTAAAAATAATCACTATTCTCCTCTTTTTCTTTGTTGCCACATGGATGGCTCATTTGGCTTGTAAAATTTTAAGTTGAAGTTATTTATTTCATACACAAATGACTTAAATTGGGACTACAGGTTAACTTTGACTCTCAATTATGCTCTTCCCCTGCACCCTAGTGTGATATCGGGAATCAAAAAGGTGGTTAAAGGGACATTTCATCTCCCTTAAAAAATATTTAGGAGAGGAAAAATCCCCCTAGGGTTCCTCTTAGTTGTTGAAATCATCTTAAATCTTTGTAAGGGCCCATACATGCCCACATGTTTGCAAAATTAGGATAGTTTCTACATGATTCTTAGTTTAGATCACAACCTAGGGAATTTTAAAGATCAAAGTAATGGGCCCATACATGCCCACATGTCTACAAATCTAGGATAGTTTGAAAGCTTTCTTAGTATAGACAACATTTTAGGGAGTTTAAAGGATTTGTAAGGACCCATATGTCCACATTTCTAGTTCTTT